>JBAJNP010000108.1:0-143385 GCA_036877545.1 Yasuhikotakia modesta | reverse complement strand
TGTTGGAAAGAAGAGCCTTTAGTGCCATTTCAGTAGATAAATCCTAATATCTGGTCAGGTGAACAGATGGTTTCTGTATTTTTGAAAAAGAATACAGCTTTTTTGTAAATAATTTACCAGAGAAAAACAGGGTGACACTTAGTAAAGGGGACAAGTAGTGGTCAAATACCTTCATTATTTTATTGGGACCAGGTGAGCCACATTGTTGAGAACAAAAATAATTGTAAATGTGGGTTTGTATTAAAGGATAAGTTCATCCAAAAATAAAATTTTATAATTTACTCAGTCTAATTCTAAAGTCATAAGATTCACTTTCTTCTGTGGAAAACAAAAGGAGTTAATTGACAGAAATGTAATTTTGGAGTGAGTTATTACTTTAATGTGTTCAACTGTCAGAAAGTTGAGACGGTTCAGAAGAAGTCTTGTTAAACTGAGGAGAAAGTTTGCAGGCCTTAAATGTGCAGCAATGTACAAAATACTCTGAACTCTTATTTAAAACAGCAATGAAATCGATTTCAAAGTGTATGACCCCTCTAAAATAATAATACACACACAGGGCACACAGATATATGGATGTTTTCAGCAGGGTAAGATGTATCTTCTGATCTTTAGTGATGATTCATCGCTTTGTTCTTACATCTTCGGTCATGACTCTTCATTTTCCACATGAGAAAGACATACAGAAGCAGGCTGCTCTGTTTTATTTGCTTTGTAATTCATTATTTTTGTGCTCAAAAAGATTAGTATCTTGCTACACAGTATGTCTTTCCAGTATCAAATCAAAATGCCATCTGCAGAGCAAAACCCATCAACAGAATTAGCATTCTTATTCTATCATTTATTTTACACTAAAATACCGTATATCTAAAACAAGTAAAATTTAGTAAGATTAGTAATCACCTACTTTAATTAGTTTATCACCTACTCACTTCATTACTGGTGTAGCCATTTGGTTTCAGACATCAGTGTGATGGTTAAATAGAGATCATTTGTGTGTAGTCACTTATGTATCTCTGGAGAGTCTAACTTATGGTGAGTCAGTATTGTTGCAGAACAAACATTATAAAGAAAAGAACAGTCAAAGCAACTCACATAATTGAAAAGCTTGAGTCAGGGGACAGATGTAAGAAGACTTCCGAATTACTGGAAATATAGCCTTTAAAGGAACATTAAATAATTAGAAAGAAAAGGAAAGAGTATGGCACCACTGTAAATCTATTTTGAGCATCCTGATCCCCATAAACAATGGTGCGAGACAGCAGGAGAACAGTGATGGAGGCCACCAATGCGTCTTCTGCACTGCAGGAAATGTTGTTTTAGTTCCAAGAACTACTTTATACTGCAAGAATATAAAATGATTTTAGTTCCAGGAACTACTTTAGTAGTAGGATCTAACTGACCACAACAGGAACTAGCAGGGGCATAAGTGTACGCTGACTGCTAACATAGCTATGTTGTACTTTTATTTAATGCAACAGCATGACTGCAAGTAATTTCATGATTTTACACAAAATCTGTCCAGTTAGTTTGCATATATTTTCTCCATCAATGGAAAAGTTCCAAAAGAAGACACAGCATCAAACTCTGTGTGTCTCCAAGCAACACACCAAGTGAAAGAGAGTATATGAGTGGAACAACAGTAATTTCCCCTCCGTTCTTAAGGTATTCTATAAAAACTCCAATCCAGCTCTAAATCAGGTTTTCTATTTTAAGCTCTACTCTTACTGGTAGAATAAAACCTGCTACATACCCCTACATACTCAGTTTATGATACAAACAGTGCTCCAGAGCTCTTCATTCCAGTGCTCTTATTCTGAATATTACCTCACCACTGCTATAGTAAGATCATTTTCAAGCCATTGAGCCATTAAATAATGTCTGTTGTTTGGCTTGGCTACTGTGCTAGAGTCATGAGCAGATGAGACAAGGGCACTGTTGCAACAATTATGGGTTAAGTGCCTTCCTTCAGGGCATAACAACTGGACAGCCGGAAGTGCAGCAGGATCAGCTGCTCTTCTGTACCCCAAACATTGTTTAAAGTGAGGGTGGGTGCAGCTCTCATATCACATTCTTATACATTCACATCTTCCACAACTTACCAAAACTGGGAGTGTTACAATATAGCATTACTGGCAATAACTGTGATATTTATAACCATGAATATTGAAACTATGTTAAAACTACACATTATAATATTGTAAACAACTAAGCACAAGTATCTGATTGATACTCCAACACTGTAGGTGTCGCTTTTGCACCAATTTACCACTAGGTTTAAAGAGCCTCAATGATTACAAACCCTCTGGTTTCATTGAATCCATGTTATTAATGCCCTGACACCAAAAAGGAAGAGGGAGGTACAAAATCATTCAAGAAGTATTTAAACTTGGGTCCACTTTGCACTATATCCACCAGACCACATTTACTGTTTATCATTGTTCTGAACAGTTCTGATATAGGTAACATAACTATATCAATATCACTAACCTGCCACCATCACAAAGTCTTCACCACTTTTGTGAAAATTAGGGTGTTTTCACCTGCATTCAAGAGGGCCAACTTTTCTCTTAAGCATCATTAGACAACTAAAGATTATGCAGGATAGTCAATGGGAGAAAATGGGACAGTTTGGCTATGAGTGTGGCAGTTAAGAAGGCCAAAGAGACTGATGATTTTTTTTCCATGGTGTCAATGCGCTCAGTTAATTACCCACAAGTGACACCTCGTCAGCTCACCTGTGGATTTGTGCAAATCACTGAGAGGTTCCTCAGCATCTTGGCTTGAGTAGGCGGCATCCCATTGTGCTCGATGCAGCTCTACTCCTCCTCCCATGTGAGTACACCACACTAAGCCACACGTGGAATCTTCGCACATGTTAAGCAGCCCTGGCAGCCCTTCCTGAGTAAATTTAACTTTGACACTTGCCACACTGCTTCATTAAAAACTTTTAAAACTTAAAAAATACTTTCTGCATGTTATGTTTCTATAAGGAGCAGTTTAGGTGAAGCTACTCTCAATGATTCACATTGTGTTTCTAATTCCAGTGTTTTAGCAATTAGGCAATAAGCTATTCTCATCTTTAAGAGCTTGTAGTAATATGTTAAAGCAAAGCAATGTGGTTCTGTGCCATTAATATCAATCGGTAACATCCTCAAGCTAAACTTTATAACCTTGACAGCTTTGAAGGAGTTGTCTCTCCTTCTAAAGCCATAGTGACGCAAGATGCAATATACCAGCATCAAATGCGACAACCTCTGACTACCTCCACCATGACGAAAGCACCGAGCAAGCCCAAAATAGCGTACCAGCCCCGTGGGACAACCACTGGGTGTTGGCTCAGAGCATCTCGTTTTTTCTCGTTTTCTCTATCGCTTGCTTTTCTCTTGGTCACTGGTTTTGTTTATGTGCAGGGGTGGTAGGTGAAGAGGATTGATGGAACAATCCGTTTTTAGCTGGATAAAATAAAACAGACTAAAAAATTAATGTCTCCTGCAGCACAGTCAGACAGCAATCTTTTTATGGGATGCTGCCCCTTTAAGAAACCTGCCTTCTCTGCTGCCGGAGATGGACGTAACAACTCCCTGAAGGATTTGGCTATAATGGGCTTGGCATTTGCAATGGTGATTGACACTGAAGACGAAGTGAGTCATCTGCATTGATATTTCATACAGAATGGTGTGGAAGGCCAGGCTCCCTGGTCTTCCTGGCTGATGCAGCTCAGGGAGGAGAAAAGAGGTGAGACTTACAACACAAAGGAGAGGTCACAGCAGATAAAAACAGAGATACAACAGCATAGACTCTGTGGTCTTTCATAAGGAGAAAACTTCCATATTACATCTTCCCTTGACATGTCAGTTCAGGGGCAAAGAAAACGTTCCAATCATAATGACAGCAGACAAAGGGAAAATAATTGACAGAAATCAATAGGAACCCTAAAGAAACAAAAGTGCAAAGTTCTGCTCTGTACTTTAAACAAGGTCAGGGATTAAGATGAAACCCTACAGACTGCAGCTTCTGCCTTCGCCAGCAGAGGGAACAGGAGAGTAAAGAGTTACTCTGAATTTCAAAGTACTAGCACACCAACGCTCGGGAGGGTCACTGCTGCCAAACAAAGAGATTCCAGTTAACTACACCCTATATCACCCAGTCATCTCAGTTGAACTATTGTTTGCGTTTACAAAAACTCAAAGCATGCATCAACAACACAGAGCTGTGACCCACACGTCTGCACACGGTGCCAGTCAAGTACCTCTTACCGCCTTGGCATACAGTACTGACACCAGGAACACAAACAGATAGATGAGTCAAAGGACCTGTCTCTCATTTGCTCACTGCAATAGATGAAGAAGGCCAGCAACCTGAGAGACACAAATTCAAGCTCTGGCTCCCATGCCTAGTTCGGTTACAACAAGGGTTCTAAAATGTCAACCGGCAAAGTTTTGGAAATATCTCCTTACACCAACAGACGCACCATTAAGGAGAGAGAGATTGGCTAGAACAGGATCGCTTTTCCTCATCGTGTGTTGCCATAGTGCAAGGGAGATGGGGAGGGGGGGGGTTGGAAACGGGTGGCTTGTTACTTTTTTCCATTCTGTGTTTCAGCTTGACACAAGATTCAGCTTACATGTAATTTGTAGGTGTGCTAATGCAGTGCATGTACTGCATCTGTCGGGCACCCCACTGCAAGCTGGTGGTACAATATCTGGTGCATGAGGGTATTGTTGTGGGTGGGGGGCTGCAGAGGTGGCATGAAAATACAGGACAGCACAGCACACACAGAGTTGTATAGTGCCACTTACTCTAACGGGGAGAACAGCATTGCCTCTGTGATGTTTTGAAAATGCACAAAATACCAACTGCAGACATTAAACTAACTAAAAGACAAAATACACTTGCACAATGAATGTTTAACTAGAACTTATGTCATTGATCAATTAGGGTCTGAATTTCTGTGATTCAAAAAGCAAAGCCACATACAACTAAGAGGCAATGTGCTTTAGAGACACTGTCACTGGGAACACTACTGGGAAATAAGAGTTTCCTATATAATTACCCTCCTTGCCATTAATTTGCATAACTTGTGGGATGATTGACGCCTGTTGTCAAAATCCTGCAATGCAATGACTTTATTTGTTTTCCTTGTTGTATAACTGTGTAGCAAATTCATAAATGAGCACAAGGTGGGGTTTTACAAATAAAACCTGCACCTGCAGGTAAGGCAAAATATTTTGTTTAAAAACAAAGACATAATGTGCTATAAATTCCTATTTACATAGAACAATCTGGTTTGAATATTTGATGGTTGTTTCTTAACGTTTTTTTTTAACTCAATAATTTAATAAAAACACTATTAAATCAGCCATCTTTATAAAACCAAGGTAGTCATCACAAAAAGACCACCACCCAAAAAACATCCATATTTACATTCTCTAATCCATATTACGGTTAGCAGTTGTTTTCATAATATTTAGATTGGCCTATACTATCAAAACGCATGCCAAAACAAAAAGGTTTGTCCAAGATGGCTTCAGGTAACATACTTGGCAAGCTAAAAGGAATTTAAATGATGGACATAGACCAGGTGAATGCTTAAAATCTCAACCATGTTCTTGAAAAACAAAGATTGACCCAGAAACACTTAATGCTGGAGAGGGCCGCTGGACCTGTGCCAAATACTACACTCCAAAGATTCTAGGCCAAAGAAAGAAAGAGAAAGGGCTAAGCAACCAATGAGGTGTCTGCCAAAGGACAGGAAAGGCTTCTGGCAATTACTCTGTCAAGAGGAATTGTGTAGTTGATTGTACCCATTGAAGTAGACCGCCAAGGCACATGTGTTCTCTTGCTCCACGCTGCTTGTTTGCATAGCATCTAGGAGAAACTACCTGACATGCTTCCACGAGTCTACAGAAGGATAGGTTGGATGAGAGGGATAACAGTGAAAAACATTTTTTTCCGTCTTCTCAAAGATGCAGCCCGTCTCCCTTACCACATGTTGTGTAACGGATTAGTCCAAACTCACACAGACGGAGCATTTTGTGCCAAGGCTGTTTTTAACTGCCTTCATTATTTGTTGAGCAGATTCTGCTATTGTTAGTCTGAATAAATAGCAAAGAGCGACAAAATACACACAGCATTCCTTGGCTATTCACCACTGCACAAGCATCCGTGCAGACAACTAAAGTCCTCACAGGAAGGTCTAAGCCTGTTAAGAGCACAACACATCCCTCGTAGTCAAAACAACACGTGCCACTGTAGAGCTTTAGAAGCAAGGCCAATGTTTGCAGAGCATCTCACCATCACCCCTAAGACCCTGAATGATGGCTGTAAATATTCGTGTTGACGCTTGGATGACTGAGTGTGTGTGTGGGCAGTTTAAAATGACTGGGTTATAGCTACCTTACAGAAGTACCAGAGCAGAAAAGCCTAAGGCTACTGTGGCCTCAGAAACAGTTAAAGTTGTTGTAAGATCTGTTGGCTGTCCTATGGACCACCCCCGCCGGTTGAGGTCTCAAAGTGCCTGAGCCTGCGGTAATGTATGCTGCTGTCAGTGAATGTTATAGTATGGATGTTTCTGTACTGGGTATGGGTGTAGTGTGCTCATTTGCTCCCAAGCACGCTGTCAATGTCCTATCACACAGAGTCTGACAGGCTCCCACCCCTCTGCCACCAGCTCTGCCCTCAGCTCATGAACTTTTTATGAGGTGATGGGGACATGTGTTCATTGGAGGGCTGCAGTGATACTGTAACAGCTCTTTGTGCACCGGAGTCTAGTTGCGTACTATATCTTAAACTATTATCTTACTCTCTTGCAAACTTGGCTATCATTCAGCTTTTTGTCTGTAAGCTCTTACCTGCTTTAGCCTCAAGATGTTTACATGGCGGCTTTAAACACAATAATAATTTAGGTAGAATTTCAAAGATGATCTTATTCCATTCGAAATAACCCAAGTCAGCAGTGATAATAAAAAATGAATAAAAACAAGGCATGTCCCTCTCTAGGGAGGTGTTTAACACATTACCCTCTGCATTAGCCAGCATGCCTTATTCAAAAGCCTTGCCTGTGTTACAAGGATGTGAATATCCAAGCACCTCCTGGATCGTAAGAAGAGAAAAAGAGGGAAAACTCCTGGATTTCTATGCAGTAACCAAACCACAAACTGGACCCAATATCGTTGTTTATCATTTAACTTACTGCAAACTGTCTTTACAAACGAATGAAAAAGTGAAACTAAGTTATGAGATGGGAGTCTGTTACACTTCTTCAAATCCTTTCTAACTCTTGATGGACAGATACTAACAAAAGATCTCTAGTCACTGAGGCGTTGAAAAGCCCAAGTTCATTCACACATGAGAATCAATGTAAGAAATAGCAAAACAGTGGTAACTTTGAAAATTAGCTTTATTGATTCCTGCCAAGCTATTGTATCTGGTTAACCAGCCTGTTGGGTGGTAAAGGCTTTTATAGGCCCACAGTCACTCATGCCCTGACAGATAGTGGGCTCGAGTTCATTGACCAAGCAGAGACTGGGGAGAGCTAGATCTGATGGAGGACTCCCTCTTTTCTGCAGGGAGAGGAGGTGGAAGGGGATAAAGATAGGAGATGGATAGCCCGAGGAAGGGATTTATGTCTGGATGGACGCCCCCGCAGATGTCACAGGGTGTTAGCAATGGCATATGCAGCTCCCTTTTTCACCCACCTCTCAGTCTGAGCAGTCCTGCAAAACTTCCCTCTATGACAGAAGTGTCTCTAAGCACCGGCAGAGTCACATCTTTGCATGTGTGTGTGCAACTAAGATCTCCTGTGACAGTGACACTGTTGGGATGCATGGCAGGTCTTTATTAATTAACCTTTAGACACCCTTGTAAATTCATCTTCCCAAAATATTTTCTTACTATTATAAGCAGGTCTTTTCCATTTGCACATATCAACTAAAAGGACCAAATCAAGCCCATGCTATCTTGAATTTAAGTGTTTCATGTTAAAGACAGAGTTTACTCAAAAAAAGAAAATTGTCAACTACTTTCCCTGTAATTGCTACAAACCCATATCACTTCTATTTTATCTGCAGTAACACAAAGAAATTACAAGAAAGTTACAGTAAATGGGGAGTTTTCCATTTTGAAAAAGACAGCTACATATTACCACACAAGTATTATAAAGGGGGCCCATTAGATTTGTGCACAACATACAGGTCCTTTTAAGCCAAATCAAATTGTGTGTGGAAACAGATTAAAATGTATACTGTAATTCACAAGAGGTCTGTTTTTTAAACAATACTTCCTCTTGTGTTTTACTACGCAGAGTAAGCCATACAAGTTAAAAATGACATGAGTGAGTAAACAATGACAGAACTTTCCTTTTTGGTTGAATTATTCCCTTAACTTCCATTGTTTGATTCATTTGAACAAAGAGCGTAACCAGACCTGCCTGTCTGCAACAATTCAGCTGTTTTCTCTGGCTACTCAGTCATCGGCGGACAAATAAATGAGTTCTGAGGGGACAAAATGTAACAAATCTGAAGCCAGCAGATGCAATACGCACAGTATGTTCAAACAGTATGTAGCACAACAAATACAATATGCACAGAGTGGGTCATTTGTGGGGCCCGTAGTGACATGCACCACACATACACATGCCAACCATTTCAAATTATTGAGAATGGCTGTGCGGCATTGGCAATAATGAAATGTTGGAGAAAGGATACAGCAGCAGTGTAGTTCAGACTCTGGTAGTAGTGAATGACAGCTGATAATGAGATGTTTTGATACAGAAGGTGAGGGAAAGCAGGAGAGACACAGCGCCTGTGTGCCTCTATGACTCACACACCCATCTGAGAAACTATAACTCTCCTTTTTGCCCCTCTCTCTCGCTCTGTTCCTTCTCTGCAGAAACTAGGGAACACTACCTGGGTTTCATCAAAACGCTTATTAATAAGCATGGCAGGCCAGCTAGATCATTCATCATTGTTTTCATCAGAGATGAAAGGAGATGGTGCAGTATCTGTAGTGAACGATCACCAATTCTGAATGTTTCCTGCACCAATTGTGTGTAAACCAAAAAGTGTATTGCGATTATTTTTTTTACAAAAATATGGGGTGTGTTGCTCATTAAGCATTATGGTTTTACAGTGGTTTTTAGACATGTGCCATGGTAGTACAATTTAATTCTCTAAAGCACTGGAGCACTATGGCATATGAATATGATCAATCAAATCATAATAAAACAGTATACTGCCATACAGACATGACATATTACGCTCTGATGCAATTATTGTATTATGGTACCAACATACTTGTAAGGGGCATAAAGACAGATGCACATTAAAAATTCATAAAAATTTCATAAAAACCAAAAGATGTAAAGCCGGCTATGAGTGAACTCCACGTTCCCTATATGCTGAGCTACGGTGAAATGTTTATCTGACTCTTGACTATAAACAGACATGCTTTCTATTCAGAATGGATTAAAGTCCAGCCTGCAAAACTAGGGTAAGATTCATCCAGAGGGCCTTCTTTAATATGCCTAAATGAGCAAGACAAAAAAATAAGGTCAAATCTGATCTAGCACCCTCTATTCAACAAAGGCCCTCAACAGAGCGAGGCCTGTATTTAAAGAGCTCTGTTCGCTTGGATGAAGCAGGGAGTATGACACTATTGTTGGCAAGCTATAGGACAGAAACAATGGCATATTTACACATATGTATGCCATATTTAAACTCTAACAAAACCAAATGAAGAGTAAATGCTTAAATGGTGGGAGACAGAAAAGGACTAAAGCCTGAACTCTTAAAACTAGAAGATGCAATGGGAGAGAAAAAGCAGAGTGACGCTATCCATCCTGAAGGTGAATTTCATGCCAGTAGATGTGGACAAAGGAGGCGCTGATCTGTGACTATTACGACCTGTAAAGAGAGGTCTAGTTAAATGAAGGGATAGAGAAAGACAGAAAGAGGGAGAGCACGAGAGACTGTTAGACAGAGGGAGAGAGGGTATTTGGTAATTTGGTCATTTGGTAATATTTAAGAAGACAAGATGAGACGAATGGACGGACAGATAGACAACAGACAGATAGACAAATGGATGGATGGAGAGGTAGAGAATGTGCAGTGGATAAGGCCTCTGACGGTTGGAACCCTGAGGCATTGAGTTTTAAGACAGTTAAATTAGCAGTTCATAGAGGATTTTATACAGCAAAGGCCGCTTGATGGGGGAAGAGCACTGAAATAGTGCAGAAATGCAACCTACTTACAGAGAACTAGCTAAAGGCGTGTAAACCTACACACACAAACACACCACTTCCTGTAAAGAGGGAATAGCAAAGTGAACCAGACATACAGCCCATCTCTGAATGCTCTTATACCCCCATTAGAGACATTGTGAGAAGATTTATCATTAACCATATGTGAGGTTCAGAGTTTACTCAGTGAATTAAAACCTGACACACACTGTTCAAAGTCCTAAAACACATGAGGGGTATCATTGCACAAGAGTCTGTTCCCTGTACCTCTTGTTCTTCCTCTGTCACAAAGACAGTGACGCAAGAGGCCGAGAGCTTGTCCTGTGGGCCAGTCAGATTTGAACATAATGCACAAGCATCACTGTATCACCTTACTGCACTGCAAAACACCCAGATAGGTCACCTCAGTTCCTCTCATACTCAAGGTCTATTCACACCAACGAGAAACAAAAATACTAAACAAATGGCAGATAAAAGGGGTATTCAAACAAATATATAATAAAAATGAGCATTTGTGTATAATAAGTAGCTGTGATGCACAACATACTTGCCGTTATTGCAAAATTATTTGATTTGGTTTCTAAAAACTTTATCCGCAAGGGATGAAGAGCCTCATTGTGTTAGAATACATAAATTATAAAATAAAACAGAAATGAGATGTCTAACAAACCTGAATCAGTGAAATCTTTGCAGATTTAATTCATTGTGTTTTCTATTACAAGGATAAATAAATAAACTTGACATGGGATGTATTTTTACGGATTTGCAGGAATCCATTTCTTTCAGAATCTTGTTCTCAGTAAACACAAATACTCAATTACTCTGTCATTGTATGAAAAGACTTTCAGAGAGACTGAAGTAACAATGTATCAGGTTCCTTGTTCACCTCAATTTCAGAACTCACTGCCTCCGTATAGACTCCAAATACTTTCAAATTTTTCCTGCTTCAAATCTAAGTAATGCTTTGCTTCATCTCAGGGATGGTCGAGCTGGTTCAAGGCTTAAAACTCATTATTGTAGGAGATTTGAAGATTTGATGTTGCCTATGCAGAAAAGGAATGGAAAATGAATGGTCTAAAGCTACTGTACATTAGGACAATAAAGCAGCCAAAACAATTAACTGGCTGTACTATTTAAATAAGAACTAATCTTTATTCTGTAATTTGAAGATCTGAAGTGATAGATTTTCAAAAGAACCCCACTAAAAAACATCTAAAAAGTGATTTATAGGTTTTTTTATATGCCTTAAGAAAAAATGTATTAGTTCCACAAATAACTTATTTACTAGTTCTAGTAGAAAATCTTTATTTTCCAATGTGTATCTTGGCTGAAATATGACTCATCATTCAAGGCATAGTAAATACCCAACGGACTCCAAGCAAGATTGCTGACAGACTACTTCAGCCGCTCCAGGTCCTACTCTCTCAGTCCGCTCTGAGCCCTCCCTCCTGAGCTTACCACCTGTGCAGGTAATCCAGAGTAAATTTCCACTGCCTCTGCTGTTAAGAGTCTATCATCAGCACCACCGGAGGAGTTCCTTCTCCTGACAAAATGTTTCCTGACAACAGACATGCACAATACCAGTTCACTGTGACCTGCATGAAACTACAAAGTAGATAAAACGCCAATATCCATCTTTGCTCTCTGCTATTCGCTTCTTTCAGTGTTAAGGACAAATGCAGCTTCAGGATAGCCAATTGTGCTCGTTAAAGACAAAGAACGGAACAACAAACGCTGGAGGATATTTCAGAAAATGACAAAACAACAAGATTGCTTCTATGCATAATTACAGAACAATATTCTTGAGTAATTGCAGGAAAGAAACACCTCAATTTCTTTTTCTTGTCTCGTTTTTTCCCCAGGTGAGGTCAGTCAGGTGAAACCGAGCCCTGCACAGGGTAATGCATACAGACCACCTGACCCCTTGGCTTCTATCAGTGTCTCTTGACTGCTTCCATTTCAGGCAAAGCAGATGAGAGGCCCATGCCCCACTGTAACTCAGACACCCCTCACTTATAATACATAACCAGTCTTTCACTGAAAAATGCATACGCATGCCTATGCTTGGGTGTGTGTATGCTTGTCCGACTGTGTAATTGATATGTATCTACATGTAGTTAGAGGCTATGCAAACAGCCAGGGCATGTAAGGGTTTCCAGGGCTGCAACATTTCACAGTAAAGAAGAGCCTTTTTATATCTTAACTGAAAATCAAAAACACATTTAAAATACGATGGTCTGAATAGAGAATTTCAATTGGCCACGGAAATAATTCAATACAATTATTTGATAAATAAAAGTAAATGTATTATATATATATATATATATATATATATATATATATACACTAAAATTAAGTCAAAATTTCTAAAGTTGACATTTCAAAGGAAGATAACTTAAATTCAAACTACACCTCAAATCAAATTTAGTGAAAATGAATTCTGGAAATCAGAAGTTAAGGCACTCTAAATTCAATTTTGAATGGTGTACAGCCCTAAATGTTTTCATTTTAAACATCCTTAAGCAATGAGCTCAATAGCATGAGCACGTTCATTCCATTTTGGCTGGCAGATTAAAAAAAAAACTTTGCTTGTAGCCCTGGCTCACAGTTCTGCCCTCTGGGTGTCTATATTTCTCCTACAATCGCAACCACCCAAGACACCTGCTTCACAACAACAAAATAAAGTGCTATACATTACAATTCCTGTCACACATAAAACCAAAATGGGCCCTTACCCAGCTATTACAGCCATCCATTTCAGAACCAGCAGAAGCCAATCGCATGATACTATAAAGCAGTATGAGTCTGTCTCACATGAGCATTAACACACATGGTCCTATCCACACTACACAATCAACAGTAAAAGTACAAAGGACTATATCCATCAGTCAGATGCATCAGGCAAAGACAGTACTTTAATTAAATGAGAAACAGCTTTGAATTAGTTAGTCTAGGCCAAGGCTGAGCAGGAAGGTTCTGTGTCAGGAAGCTGACTCATAATGCACAAAAAACTTTTACTCTTTCTCCTCGTCTCCCCTCCCTTCAGGGTACAAAAGTGTCTACCGAATAAGATCTACCAGTGATTAGAAATCGAGAGAGGAAATAAACCAAAATGAAAAAAACATAGGCCATCTGACCTTCTGTGAAGTTTCTGTGCTAGTGGCCCTGGACACAACCCATGGTGCGTATTGACACCTGGCTCCCCAGCATGAGATCAATGACGCTAAAAAATACAGAGGAACCGGAAGAAGCTCAGCAAGCATCTGACAGCTTTGCCTTCTCATCTTGAGTATAGGTTAAGTCTAAATTATTGGTTTATGTTAAACAGTTAGATCACTATTTAAACTGAGTATTTTTTATTTTGCAGATCTTTCTCCTAGGATACAGCTTGACATCAACACCACAAGTCTGTTGGAAACAGTATAACATTCATAAACACGGTTCTAAGTCTCGCTTTCACGAGCGAGGAAGCATCTGTCAAGAGTTTACCACAGAACGAGGATTAGGTAGACAGCATTGTGAAACAAAATCTTGTCTTGCCCTCAACCCCAAACACCCTTCTTTTGTCTCACAATAGCAGCACCTGCACTAAACGCGATCATGACGCGCAATGTCCCATCACATCGGCGGCCAGACTTCTGTATGAAAATCGGGTGCAATAAATTATGGAGAATCATAATTCAAATAATGGCATGTCTGCGGTTTCTCAGCATTCATGCAAACCCCAATCAAGGCCATGTTGCTGTGATGAGTCACCGCTCTATCCAGCTGTCCACGGGGCATACATCTGATTAGCAGCCCACGCTCACCCGGTAGGCACAAATGTAAATATTGTAATAAAACCCTCAGTAATAACTTAGCTCCCGTGTCTTGGAGAGGCTTCACTTTATTTATTTTTCCCCACATTTCAGCAATATTGTTTGATGGAGACTGCATACTTAAATATCAGTTATTAAAGCAAGGTTTCAGGTGTGGGTTTCCAGCATCCATTCTTCAATAGTTTTTTTAATCTCCCACGAGAAGCCACTTGCATCATTAGTGTAATTATCCTTCACATCATTGTTGGAGTTATTTACCATCAAAGAAGTGGGTGTTTTGCTTCACCTACAGAGAGACACGTTGCACTGTGACTAATACAGAGATATATTTACAGTTTTTTACCCTTTTTCCTGAACCAAGAATGGAAGCAAAGCAAAAAAAAGACGCAAATCACACACAAATTGTGATTCGTGTTTAAGCAGCAAATCAGAGCGACATGTTCACAGTAAGATATTCTAACAGGAGACATAAAAATGACCAACAACCACACTACCCCAAAGGGTTCAATGGGTGTGTTGCCGTGGCGACGCAGAACGCCTGAGGGCCTCAGCTGAGCTCCCACTAAGAGTCCCCTCTGTGCCAGCTAAGCCACCTAGTACAGCCATGATACATTTGGCTAATGATGTTACGGACTCTCTTTCATGCCGCACCCCCCCCCACCACAGCCCAATTGTCTATTCATGAGAGTAATGAGAAGTCAGGGAGAGGGAGAGTGAGAGACAGACAGAGAGAGACTTTGCTCATGGCCACTGATAACCCCAGACTAAACTTGCAACCTTACGAGGCTTGGGCTTAATATCTGGCCGTCAATCAGCTCTGCCATCCCTTGCCGGAGTGTTTAATTACAGAGATCAATTATTCACCAGCCTCGTCTTTCAGCGGGCCACGCTCCTCAAAAATACTGCCACAGGCTGAGGGGGGAGACAGTGGCTTGCCAGAACAGACCAGAATTATCCATAGCACAACATCTCTACCAGGAGAATGCTGTCTGCACCTTACCTAACCGCACAGACCTATTTGTCATGCATGACCTGTGCAAGTGTAACATTACATGAAAATTTATTGCGATCTATCGCCAGTCCTGCTGGCTCCTGTCAATGTGTTCACGTCACGGCTTGTTGATAAATACGAGTACATCGTCATTGCCAATTGTCGTCATGGGGTCTGTCATGGCAAGTCTCTGTGTTCATTATTATTTTACACAGTGTGCTTGAGATGCAACTATTATTGCTCAGTACCACCTGTTGCAGCGACAAAAACATCACTAAAAACAGCAATTTAGTATGTTTTTTTCCATTGTAAGCGGGCATACATATAATCATTTAAACATTCTAGCAAGAAATCTGCATGATGGTGATGTAAACAAAATGCTTAGAGAAATTAGGTATTAGGACAGGAGTTAGTAGGGATGTTCCACCTTAGCAGAGGAAAAGAGAGGCAAGGCCATGATCTTCATCTTGTCAAGATGTTGCTTATCAAAAAAAACCCTTCTTTATCAAAAACATAGAGCTCTCTCCTTTACCTGGAGCCAATTCTCAATCATTGTAAGACAAACTGTTCAACTGACCACAGATCAGCCCAAAAGGCAACTTCAGCCAATTCCGGAATCCTCCCCCGTTCTACAGACTGACAGCTCATTAATCTCCCTTGGCTGCAATCCCTCCTCCCCAGCGACAGCACCAGAGCCAGAGCAGAGGATTCCCCAGCGCCTGACTGTGTCCGTCCCCGCTGGTCCACCTGCCTGGATCAAACACTCGCCATGGGGAGGGGACAAGGCGGTAAAGACCAGGAAAGACGGTGTTGGGGATTCCAACAGGCAATGAAAAAGAACAAATCACTTCCTGTCAGGGTGTGTCTTTTCTGAGTGGGTGTGCAAATGTGTGTAACCAGGCGCTAAGAGCAGGGCCACTAAATGAGACAGGACATGAATAAAGCAGTGCCTGGCTTCGATTGTCCGTGGGCAGGCTCCTGGGGAAAGCCAGTACAGAGGTATCTATCACAGAAGATTGGCTAGGTCGTGGGTGGACCTTCACTGAGTTAAAAGGCCTTGTGGTGAGATCTGACACTGGGCCCACCACATCTCACTGTATAAATCAAACAGACAACAATTATGCTTCTTCACAAATAAGGAATATAAAAGGGAAATTCACACTGCAATCTGTCAATAAGAACAAGCTTTTGTTTTGTGTATAAAAGCGCCTTTTTAACGCCATAACCTTCTTCAGCTAAGAGGGTGGAGTTTAAGGAGTTTAAGTCATGTTAATTTAACCAATGCCAATGAGTTTAATTACAGCAATCACTGTAGGTACGGATCTCACACTAAATAATCATATCACATGCATCATATGCATATGACTATAGCCCCACAATATTAATTTGCAAATAAACACCTATTATTCTCACATTTATTAATTCAACATCCACACAATGTCAAACATAATTTCTGTTAATGAGATTCATAACAAAGTGGTATGTGCAGTATGTAACATATGTGCAGTTGTCTTAAACAGAAGTATAATGAAAATCCAGTGTAAAATATGTGGCAACACATGTATACTGGCCTTCTGGCCTTTCCAATTGGCTCTAACATTGTGAGAGACAGCAATGGCTTTATTATTGGAGGGTCACATCTGGTTTTGAGATTGGCCTGAAATGGCAAGGAATGAAAACGCTGAACCTGTGAACTTCCTCATATCAATCTGTTATACTCAGTTAAGCTCTATGCGCACTTCAAGATTGGGACAGAAAACGAAGGCAGAAAATGAAATGAAGTAAAAATGAAATCAGTCGCGCTTCATTTTCCATTTAACACAAACTATCCCCTCCCCCAACACAGACACAGACAAAAGAAAATGAATACAATTGAATAAAACGTTTAAACCAATTTTCAACTAATTTCCAACAGAAGGAAGCAGGGCAAGCTTCACTACCTGTTCAAATAGGTCACACACAGTGCAACACACACAGTAGATGGGGTTGTAGGTCTGATACATGCAAGCATCTCGTTTATTCCCCCCAGACATGTAGATATTCACAGTCCCTCATCTCTTACTCCACTGCTACTGTCAAATGGCTTCCACATTACACCCCTGTAATCAAACTGCAGGATGCATACCACTCATTATTCAATTAGCCAAATGCTACAATCACATCCTGATGGCTAAGATAATTAGTGTAAAATGGTTACCAGGCTGGCAGAGTGGATGTGCAATTGAAGGTGAATAGAATATCCAATTGAACCAAATGTAATGTTTCAAGGCTAATTTGGTGGCTAATGAGGCTGCTCTAGTTGGGGTAATATATGGATGAGTAAAAGGTGAAAAAGGATGAATACGAGAGAAAGGAGTGAATTAAAGAATTTCTGTTTCTGTTAACACCAGCTTCTACAAGATGAAAACATTTCCAGGCACTTACTGTAGTTCTCTTTCTAATGTTTACTGCACCTACATTTAACCACTTATTTAACCACTTTTGTCAATACTGTCTATAAAATTTAGCCACTTTTGTCAATACTGTCTGTAAAATCTATAACCAAATTCTCAAGAAATAGCAAATGTGAGGTTTTCAAAGTAAAAATAAACATAGTACTCATATTTTAATCCCTTATATACTTTAATTGTAATGTTTTAAGAGGATGAGTAGTTAACACTACTCATAATGCTCTTGTACTTGAAGTTTTTCCCTTTAAATCCAATAGTTGGTTAATAGGTTAACTTTTGATTAACCTCTGAGCTAGTTGGTTTAGTTCAAGGTAAAAACATAATTTTTTTATTAAATACTTTTTTGAAATGCCAAATAGAAAATGAAAAGGGAAGCATGTTTACAGAACCAAGGCCATATAAAAAATCTGGCAGGCACTGAAGTAGTGTAGTACAGTGTACTGTACCTGATTTTACTTCATGCCTAAAAGCCAAAAAATGAGACTGGTAATCTCTAAATACACTTTTGCTATTTCTCTATCACTGGTTACCTTCCCTCAACTGTTTCAACTGTTCCCATGGCAATGAGAAACTTAGCGTGGGCCTCCCACATGTTGGTGACACCTGTAAGCAAAATGTAAAAAGAAGTGTGCAGCCACAAGTATTCATCAACGCTCTGGGATTTTGTGGTAATAATGCTTTACAAGCACACAAGCAAAACGCTGTTGAATAAATCAAGCATTAACTGTGTACCTCCACAGAGCATTAAAGGGCAATCCCACTTACAAAGCAATTTTGATGGATTGTCAGTGAAACCCCTACTTTGCAGCTGCCGTGCCAGGGGGTGACATGGAAAGCCCTTTCCCTCTGCCGCTATCAATTCCCGGATAACAACGTAGGAGATGGCGGCCAGCTGAAAGCCTACATTTACCCACTTTGGTGTAATTGCAGCGTTTACTCTTTGATTGCCTAAGAGCTCCATACAAACTCCCGCCTCATCTGATGAAAGCTTCTGCAGTGGGGTTGATTGCTTTACAATGGCAGATCAAAATATTAGAGTGATTCCTCTGAGCAGTCACAGTAAGTGCTTGACTAACAGCTATTATTACCCTGTCTGTCAGTGTAATAATAAAGGAGGCTAAATTGTTCAATAGATGAAAAAAAGAGTTAGTTCATGCTCCAATATAATTATCAATTTGGTGGCTCTTTGCTAGATATTGTTAAAAATTCCTTCAAGCTATAAAACTGATATTTTCAAACTGCAAGGCTTTGTAGTTAAACAAATTCACATATAAACACAATGCAATTTTTGCATTAACGCTTACCTTGCATTAAAATAACATTACAATCTTCTTGCATAATTTTTCCACCTGTAGGTTTACCGTTATGGGCCAGCCCTACATTTATAATGTGACTTAGCCTTGAATTCACATAGAAAAAACTATTTTAAAGCAAATAAAGACAGTTCAGATAGTCCCTCACCTGTTCCCTGCAAATCACTGCAAACATTTAAAGCTCCCTGCCAACAAAACAAGTAGCAATGCAAGTATAACACATCTGTGAGCTACTAAAGCGCAGGCCGTCTCATTTCTTATTTGATTATCTGGTTAAACGCAGGCCTTTGGCAGGCTCTCACCACACCATTTGGCCCATGGGCGGATAGTGAAGTTAAGAGGTGCAAACCTTAGTCAGGAGTGGTGCGGTTCTGTGGCACCCCACATTCTGCCAACAAGCCAACAGTGGTGCCATCGCTGACTCACTGACTGACCCAAAGCCCCCACCTGCATGAGCAACGCTTTTAGCTATAGGGCCAAGCGATGCCCATCTCAAGCTGCCCACTAGAGCAGAAGGCCCTTTGACTCACACCCATCTGGCCTGATAGCACGTTAGAGTAGGCCAAGGTCTGTGAGCACACTGCTAACTTCCTTACCCTTCCCAAGAGGGGACAGTTAACAAATCAGGAGTCCTAAAAGTTTTGGTGACAAGCAACTTTTTTGTGTCAAGATGTCATGTGGTTCCATGAGGCAATGACAAGTCAACATTATGCCTACAGATTTTCCCACATAATACACAAACACAGAAGTTTAATGTTGCACCCTGCATAGGAGTTCCACATTATGATCCTTTAAAACATTAATTAATATTAATCATTTCAATCTAAACATGTCACAAACCATATGACTTTAAATACTCTATTTTGTATTAGCTCAGAAATGAAAACTAATAGATGAAGATAAACGCTTTTGAACTTTTAAGTCAAAAAGCCAAATGGAATGTAAACAAGCTAAAATAATGCATAAATAACTATTTGGCCACTTATCCAAAAACTCACAAGGCTTAGCAATGAAACTGATAAAGTAATTAAATGATCAAATAAATAAAATGTTTAGACATATAAAAGTATAGCTGACATTTGCAACAAAACTAGACCCAACACCTGAAATAAAAAAACAACATTAGAAACTTACGATTGTGAGATGGGGTACAATAAGAAACTGATCTATTATGTACATGCTCTTCGTTCATTTTTTTACCACAAAATGCACAGATTGCAGCTTTAGGTTTTCTTCTAAGTAAGCTATACAGTAAATATGCAGTAATTTACTATTGGATAAAACTAGACTTTGTAACTTGGACATAGATCAATCAACTTAAAGGTGTAAACTGCTGTTAGAAAAAACTACAAGTGTTCCACCGTCCCAACACCCTCACACAATATAGCCAGTGTAGTATCAAAATCTGATTCCATATAAAAATGATGACTGCTCTGCTTCTCCTTTCTGCAGTTTTCAAGTGTTGAGGTGGTCTTTATAGATAAAGATCAATCAGCAGCCTCTTGTGTATGAGGCCATCAGAAGCAGGTACATCATAATCTCATAGAGGGAGTCGGTTTTTACTACAACATAAGATCATCATCTTTTTTACAGACATGATGTAACCATAAGTCAAACAGACAAATTTCCTCCAAAATCAGAAAAACAGCTTAAATTATAACTTACTATTACATAGTTATCGTTGCAGATGAAGGTAAGAATACTGATTTAAACACTTATATGTTACGTACTTGCCTATTAACTATGTTTGTCAATTTTAACCAATAAAAAACAAGGGATTGCAGTTTTAATGTAAAAAATATTGCGGCAAATCGAAATCATCAACTACTGCACAAGGCCACTAGTGGCCAAAAAATGCACTTTGTGAGAACAACTCTTTCAAATGTTACAGACTGTACTTATGCAAACAAAGTCACTTTAGCCTACAAAAAGCAGTCAAGTTATACATTTAATAATCGATGTAATATTAATACAACACATTCATGTTTAAACAGTGTAACAAAACGCTGCAAGCCTGAGCAATATCTGAGTGACTGACCTGTCCTGGTTGGATGTCCAAACACTGCAACACTTCTTTGAGCATTACAGGTGTGTGAAGGACTCTTTCACTGTCAGTTGTTATCTCCAAATTTCTAAGCCCAGAATCAGGCCTTGGAGGCACTGAGCACGAATATGCTCTCCCCGAAGGCCACAACGTGCTCCAGCCTTTAAGCATATTGGACCTGCGGCCGGGCTCAACGCTCTTCCATAGCTCCAGAGTCGGTCTGAAGGATGCCAACATGAAACGACTACAAAATAAAGGCATTCGGGCTCTGCACAGAAAAAATACGCAAAACGTATGTGACTAGATTTAATAACCTACTGTGTATCAAATGCCAAAGGTTTAATTAATACAAAAATCACTTGCATACATGCTTTTAATTGACGCACTTTGTGCAAACATGAAACTTGAATTGTGTTTTATATACAACGCACTAAATTGTCAGTTTTGTGCCACGCTATGGCGTTTTAGTGGCACTTGAAATCCATTGTCATATACATAGGACAGCTCACACACGTCCTGGGATTATATAGGGATGTGTGCGTGATCGATGTTTTTAAAATACGGCAAAACATGATTTATATTACGTGCATTTATTTGCTGCCCTGCTATTCCCACGTGATGTTTTTAACGCCAGAGTCTCCAAAATAAACAATATGTCGACAGACGTCAGTTCAAAAGCATACAACACAGTAACTTACAATGCAAAGCGTTAAAACAATGTAACAAATTGAAAAATTAACGATTAATCGCTATTCTTGTGTTAAATAAGGTGCCGTTTCCTCCATTCAATGGTGTGATACAAGTACCAGTGGAGACATCAGTGCAGCCGTAAGGGCTCCCGGAAGAAATACGAAATGAGGATTTTGTGTTCCTCCTCGGGTACGACAAGCGTCAACCGGAATATGTTTGCTAGAAACACCATTTAGCCATTTATACAGTTTTCTGTAACTAAATTTTACACATGTAGAATGACTAAATGCGGCTTTCGGTATTGTTCAATAATCATGTAAATCACGCGAATAGACATTGTGGTCGTTCAGTTCCGTGTTGTTATATTCACTTACATTTAATCAAAACTAACATATTTTATTAAAATAAATTGTATGCTTTACACTGAATGCAATTCAGGTTCTCGTCATACGTCATGTGACGTACGACTGCGCTCGTCCAATCAGCTGCAGGGACAGAACAGCAGCCTGTGTTTGAAATGTTCGCGGTTGGGTTTTTGTTTAGCTCACTATCAGGTTTACAGAGAATAATAAAATAAAATAAAAAAATTTCCATTCCGCTTGCAAAACTATTCATCGTGGATACAAACAGTTTCAAATGGTACGTCAATGATATGTATTTTGTAGCATCAACCAAATCTTGTGTGGCAGAAGTGAAAGACATGGGCAGTTAGCTGATGCTCTTAGCTAAACGCTGGTAAATATTTAAAATATCATGAAGCGTTTCATAGTAATACTATGATGTTATTAAACATCACAAGGAATCTTCAGATCGAGCAGTTATATTTTAATGTGTAATAAATATACATTGTTTTGCGTTGCAATTTGATGGAGTGAATTAGCACCGGTTTCGTGGGGCCGAGGCCTTTAAACATGCTGTGTACAGTTTGTGAAATGTAGTGTAAGATTCCTTTTATTTCTAAAGGGTTTTTCTACAACAACTCTAAGTAGAATAATAAAGACAAATGCTTAATTCATTTCACCATCACTGCCTTGCCTTATTTAAAATTAGTTAAAACCCTATAAATTTAATACCGCTGCGCCAACAAAGATATCCAAAATAATTATTTGTTATGGTTAAAAGGGATGTTTGTTTTGTTGTTGTGTTTTAGAAACGGAACAAAAAAAAATCCGTTTTTTATTGGAATTTTTACATTTATTGGTGTTTTTTTACATAAACTGTTTGATCATTGTTTGACATCACTCTGTTATTTATTATAATGTCTCCTGTTCTACAGATAAACAAATGTAAAGGAGCAGAATAAACCAGGACAATGTCAGATGTAGGGGTGTGCAGCCATGTAAAAGTGGTCGTCCGAGTCCGTCCATTAAATGACAAGGAAAAGGATGGAAATTACAGGAAAGTAGTCCATGTAGTTGACAACCACATGCTTATCTTTGATCCCAAAGAGGAACAAGTGACATTTTTCAAAGGGCAGAGGGTCGGGAACAGGGATGTGCGGAAGAGAAGCAATAAAGACCTCAAGTTTGTGTTTGACAGCGTGTTTAGGGAGGACTCTTCACAGTTGGAAGTGTTTGAGAACACAACTAAAGCCATAGTAGATGGTGTCCTAAATGGATACAACTGCACTGGTAAGGCAAACTGACAATAAAAAAGTAGCTTTCTGTGCCATGTTCCTTTTCATTACTTTTTTTTTTACAATAAAATAGAGGCTTGTGATTGCTGTGTGATCTGTACATAGAGATTATACTCATCTTTATAATGCAGAATGGGTATTGACTGACTAATACTTTCCTTATTCTGGTCTGTTTTCTGGCTCTTGGATATAGACTAATGTAAACATTTATACAATGATACAAATCATTTTAGATGTCTGAATAGATGAAGGGACTTTCTGAACAGCAGAGCCCAGTTGAAGTGCTGTTGGTTAAAGTTGCTCTCTTCTATGTTTGCAACTTTTCTACCCGTCCTTTAAGCAGTAACTCCAAACTGAAAACATGAAGTGGAATGCAATTTATATTCTTTATGACTATTTGATACAATTACTGGAGTTCAGACTGTCTGGGATTATTGTTGTCATGGCAGCCATGTAGTCTCTCATATTTATTTTTAATTTGTCTTTTGCATTTGGCCAGTGTTTGCCTATGGAGCTACAGGAGCAGGGAAAACTCACACAATGCTGGGCACTGCTGATGCCCCAGGGGTGATGTATCTCACCATGAAGGAGCTGTTTGCTCGTATGGACCTTATCAAGGATGATAAAGTTTTTGATATAGCCTTTTCTTATCTTGAGGTGAGGGCTTTTGCTTAAATATTTTGAATGGACGGAAAACATGAAATCATACTTTATTGTAATCCTAAACTCCATCTCTAATTTCCCATAGTTACAGACTGAATTTTATTCAGTCTCTTTAATATATCTGATTTAATTAAATGCTGGTATTTGGTATAGACCTTGAATTAGGTCTGCTTTATGGCTGGTGAACCAGTATGAGTTAGTATGGCCTTTTGTGTGCATTTTTTTCCCAAACAGGTTTATAATGAGCAGATTCGGGATTTGCTAACAAACTCTGGTCCATTAGCAGTAAGAGAGGATGGTTCCAATGGAGTTGTGGTTCAAGGACTTACTCTGCACCAGGTAAAATGGGCTTATGCGTGTTATATCTGCATTTGTCACCATTGATTAGTTTTGTCTGATGCAAGCGTGTCGTTTCATTACTTTGTAGCCCAAATCTGCAGAGCACATCCTTGAAGCTCTTGATTATGGCAACAGGAACAGAACACAGCACCCCACCGACATGAACGCCACATCTTCACGCTCTCATGCTGTATTCCAGGTACAACTACATTGATGCTCTGTAAATATCACATCCGGTTCTTTGTAATTGTTTTGATGCTGTAAGGCCTCATGCTTCCATATGCAGTCACTCCACAAGGGGCATGAATTTTTAAATTGACAAACTAATTTAAATTAAGCCTCTTATCTGTCTGTTCAGCATGCTGAGGGTTAGAAGTGGTTAAAGCTGAAAAGAAAAAGTGAGTTTTTTTTTAGGAAAAGCTTATATAATCATTTTCTAAACACTTTGACAAGGGAACAGAAAGACTGTTGGCTTTCCTCATTGTTTAACTGTTAGTTTATAAAGCACAGTCCATAAATTAAACATCTTTAATTTTCTTGGAGTTTTATTTTAACTGCACAGTTCAATAAGTGTTGGCTTAATAAATTATCAAGCACAATTTTAAATATTCTAATTTCTTGCCCCATCTTATTCTTCAGATATACCTGAGACAGCAGGATAAGACAGCCAGTCTCAATCCAAACGTCCGTGTGGCTAAAATGAGCTTAATCGACCTGGCCGGCTCGGAACGGGCCAGTGCGACCAACGCAAAGGGAGCTCGTCTACGAGAGGGGGCCAATATCAACCGCTCTCTCCTGGCCCTTGGAAATGTCATCAACACACTCGCCAACCCCAAAGTAGGTCTATACCTTCTATGTAGTGAGAAACACTGTGAGGGACTGATTACCCAAAACTTCCTGAAACGAGATCTGTGACATTATATCATATTTAAATTGACAACAACATTTGATGCTGCAAATATGATGCCATTCAGGTTGAATATGTATTTGTCCATTCGATTGTTTGTCCACACTTGAGTGAATTTGTTTGTTGTTGTCTAAGCTTTGATCTTAAAGTTGATCCTTAAACAATCAAAAATGTGATTTAAAAAAATGCATGTTTTATCTTATTTATGATGTTTGCCTGTCTGTACGTGGTATTGAAAGAGGGTCATGGCCACCCAACAAGTTCCAGAATGGATAGTTTCATAGACAAACACAAACTTAAAAAATTTTTGTGTAAAGTTTGTGGTCACTATTGCCATGACTAGATTTATTTGTTTATTCTTATGACTAGCAGTGTAGCTTAGATAGATGTGGGATGTTATTATACTTGCCTTGCAGAAAGACAGTTGGTCTTGAACAGGAGACAGTACTGTTGATACTCTGAGTACACTCCCTTTCATAAAGCAGCACTGTAATCCACAGAGCTGTCAGCTTCCACTTTGATACATTTATCTATTCCTTACTCTCTACATAGACCTGCACTAAATCTTCACTGAAAGCTCCATTTCACCTTATTTAAATCTGTTCCTGAGACTTGAGCCCAATACAAAATGTGATAAAGGCATAAATTTTGTGTTGGTTTCATAACAGCACATTACCGCATCTTGTCTTCGATGTAAACAAACGTGTTTGGTGTATTACTATCTTTACTGTGGCATTCCATGGTCTTTATCCAATCTGGGTCAGTTGGGTTCATGGTGTGCCATGTGGCTTTGATGGGTTTAGCCTTACCCTCTACTCTTTGCTTTTGGGACAAATTCAGAGGCTCCACTGGCTCTGTGGTTCAATGACTGATGGTATCAGTTGGAACACCTATATCTCTCTTAGCCTGGACTGTTGTGTACATGTATCCCTCTCAGTGTGTGTTGCTCATGCTTCAGTGCTGACTCTAGTACACCTCCACTAGAAACATTGTGTGGAATTGTATCCAGATTTTCCGTCTCAGAGAACGTTTGAGGGTAATTTACACCCAATCCCATTAGCCCGTGACTGATATAGAATGTAGTCTTGGAAAACGTCTGTTTAATCTGTCTCGCCGTGTTTGTTTTGTGCCATAATCCATTATAAAGCATACCTTAATTATTATTGGGTGTTTGGTGCACATTTGCTGCTGTGTACATCTCGCATCCTGATGTGTAGCTTTTACATCTCACTGGTTTTGGAGGAAGAAACAGTAAATAGGAGTGTTCTTAATACCTGCGGTTCTTAATACCTTTTTTTTAAGAACTGATGTGATGTGAATGGGTTTAAGGCAATTAGAATAGAAAGACAGACAGGAAAGAAACTGAAGTTTTTCTGTGTCATATTTATTTAAACGCAGGCAAACGCAGGTTATTTGTTGGTCTGTTTCTTGCCATTTAGAAATTATTTCCTACTCTACAAAACGTTTTTAAAATTTAAATTGAATTATTAAACTTCTGTTGCATTGTAACAAGCACTCACAAATGTCTCCTCAGTGGTGAAAGTTTGTTTGTTCTAAATCATTTTAATCTTGATTGTTGGCTTTGTTTTTGTTTGTGTTAAACATCAAGTGGAGAGCAAGATGAATTTGAAGGTTAATTTTTTTTCAGCATTTGTTTTTGTCCTGTAGCAGAATTGGATAGATTGCAGTATTTTCTTTCTACACAATGCTGTATCATGCCATTCTCATGGCTAGAATTATTTTCTGACTTGAATATTGATATTGAATATGAATATTTTTAAGAAATAATGAGATTGACCACTATTCAGAGCAAGTATGTGAGAAGGTGACATACTTTGCCATTATGTTGTAACAATAACTGCCAAACAGGTTCACATATTTGCAGAGTTCAGCTCCAACATAATTAGACACACCTAAAGCAGCTAATAAAAGTCTTTGGGACTGCTGGACAAATCCAGCCAGGTGTGGTGCTTTTAAACTCTACATGTCTGAGGAACTCCAGGAACATGGACTAGTGACCCTGGCAGTAAAATTAAATCTTCCAAGTAAAAGATCACATGTTGCTGTGATGAATTACTACAAACACAAAGAAGCAGTATATGGTTTTGGGACCCAGAAGTAAATATATTTCAGCAGGTCCTTGCATATGACTTGCTGAAAAGTTGTGTTTGGTCTTTTTACTATATATTGTTGTTTAGGTGTGATTGGTCCCCCAAGGGACTGTTCTTAATATGTATGGTGTATATTTTATTTGTTTTTGTACCTTTGTTTGTTGTGTCTTTAGTGGTTTTTGTGTTTGTCGTTTGATGCTTGAGTGTTTTGCTGGTGTGTGTGTGTGTGTTTTGTATGTAAGGTGATGCGGTTTGTCCCTGTCTCTGGGCCCCTCCACAGTGCAGCTTCATAGGTATTGTTTTCATGCCATCTGCATAAATTAACCTGTCACGCAGACGTCTCTCCTTACCCACATTCTCTTGGGAGGACCTAAAACAGGCCACTCACAGACACACACACTACTGACACAGTTGTGTCAACCAAGGCAACATGCTGCCTTCAGAAATGTGATTTTTGAAAACTTGCTAGCGATTGACAGCATTTGCTGTTGTGTGCTGGTGATGTTTTTGTTTTGTATGTTACATGTGATGGTGTATGGTCTCTAAAATGCCCTCTGCCTATTTTCTGCTCCTGCTTTTCTTATTAGTGCAGTAATTCCTTACAGAGAAAGAAAAATTAACTCAAAACTAGGACACAGTCTTTACTTCACTCCTTTACATGGAGGTTTTGCCATTTTCCCACAGGCCATCACCGCTTGATGCAAAAATATAATGAAAACATTACCACACAGAATTGAGATGTAGGCCATAGTTTAAGATATCAATTGGACAAACTCTCATATATAAAGTTTTACTATGATTTTCCCAATGTCTGTGTTATTGCATGACCTTCCCAATGTATTTCAACTGTTTCACATCACCTTGGTGGAAACTTGGCTTTGATGTGGTGTGGATGCCAGGATGTGAACAGCACACCAGTCACTAGATCCTGAGATTAATTAGACAGTTGGTTTGTGGATGCTTTTATTCACTGGTCAGGCAGGCCACTGAGATGAAAGAGAGCGTGCCAAGAGCCTGTTTGAATGTGTAACGGCACAAAACTTTTGAAGTTAACCTAATTGAGACAAATTTAAAAGTATTGTCAGGATCTGGTAGAGAAGGTCGGTAACATTGGTGTTATTTATTATTTGGTGTTATTCTGGATTTACAAAAACAACAAAAGAGATTTACTGAAGGCAATAAAGATGCTTGTTTGATAGTATCATGAACACGGCTTTGTAGAGGACTGGCCTCAATTGAACATCAAGTTCAAAAAGTTTAAACCTGTGCGTTTTTATCCGCTTTAGTTTGAAATGCTCAGAATGGTTTAATTGAAAATTAAATTAAGCTCATCTCTGAAATGGCCTGAAATGAAATTGTAGGCCTAACCCAATTCTAGCAATCCTTATCCCTTTAGTCCTCAGTCATTGTTTCCTGTTTTCTTGCAGATGTCCTTTCATGATATTTTTGGAATAGATGTTTTTTTTATTATTTATTTTGTCTGGTTGGGTTTGTATTTTTTTCTCAGTGTAAGAAGACACACATTCCTTACAGAGATAGCAAGCTGACACGACTCCTCAAAGACTCTCTGGGTGGAAACTGCCGAACTGTGATGATTGCCAACGTCAGCCCATCCTCTGTCTCTTATGAAGATACACACAACACTCTCAAATATGCCAACCGCGCCAAGGAGATCAAATCAACTGTAAGTCCTACACATACACACAGTTTCAGCAGTCCCCACACCAACAACATGCCCTAAATCACACAACGCAAGTGGATCTTGACAGGATCGAAATTCGATTTTAACCACAGCAGATGCATCTTATTTCTGTCTCACTATCTGTCTGTGTTTCAGCTGAAGAGTAATGTCATGAGCTTGGACAGTCACATTGGCCAGTATGCCGTCATCTGCGAAAAACAAAAAGCTGAGGTAAAGTAAAAGTAGTTAGGGTCTCATTATTGATTATGGCTGTGTTTGAAAGCTGAACATGCTGCCCTTTGCAGGTAGTATACAGCAGTAACAAAATACAAGGCACTGCAGCCAGTTGCAAAAACAATCTTTGTGATAATGTCTTTAATTGTTTCTTAACCTTAAGTGTTGCCTGCGGGCCC
Source organism: Yasuhikotakia modesta (assembly GCA_036877545.1). Classification (NCBI taxonomy): domain Eukaryota; kingdom Metazoa; phylum Chordata; class Actinopteri; order Cypriniformes; family Botiidae; genus Yasuhikotakia; species Yasuhikotakia modesta. The sequence goes on along the minus strand of JBAJNP010000108.1, from coordinate 114,092 downwards.
TGAAGTGTTTTGCAACATCCTGTTTACAAGGGTGTCGTCAGATTTTTACTGTCTGTGATATCCCACAGTTCTGGGCTTGCAGCTTACTTGCTGATGGAAAGAATTTCAAAAGCACCCTAATGTATGAAATGTTAGCTGTTTAGTCATTAACCGACTGGACTGCAAGGAAGCTGCTTGGGTTTTAAACACAACCTCTGATTTTGCTTCTATGTGGAACTATTTAGTTTGTGAATCTGGTTTGTTTCTCCAAAGTAAAATCTTCATCAGACTGCTTTGCGTAATGAGACCAAAGCTAAATGTGTGTGCGTCCTTGTAGATCGTGATGCTGAAACAGAAACTTAAAGAGTATGAGGAACGGAAGGTGGAGGTTCCTGCCCTTAATCCAATTCCCATCCAGAGAAGAGACGAATTTGAGAAGTAAGTTCTTGTATACAATAATGTTATGGTTGTTTTATAAGTGTGCTATTGTGCACAACAGCTAACTGTTTGCAGACATTAGTAGGCATCTCAAGACCTGCATTTCCATTTGTCTAGATGTTGTTTATTTTATGCCATGTGTGATGTGCAGCTCTTTAACAACGCCCTTTGAAACTTTGTATATGCCTCAATTATTCATAAGTAAGAGTACACAGGACAAAGCCAGACACCATCGCAGGTGGAGGTCTCCTTACCTCTGCATTTTTCATCAGGCCCAGTGGAGAGTCAGAGACTCATGCTTTGAGTTTTCCACTGTTTCTTTTATTTTTCAGGGTTTTATTTATTTGTTTATTGTTTTGATTGTTGCATGATTTAGTCCAAAAAATTTTGACATGTTTTGTAATACAGCCCCTGCCCCACCCTTAGCCTTTCTCTCAGGCTTTATTGTCTGTGGTTCTCATCAGCAAAATCTGCAGCAGTGTCCATAGACAGGGAGAAAATGAAGGACGGGCACAGGGAGGAGAAAGAGGGAAAATCGCAATGGTGGGAGGGATGGAAAGGGAAGGGAGGAGGGGAAAAGCTGAATGAGTCTCACTCCTATGTGTTTCATTCACTGGCATCAGAATTCACAACTTGCCAAGAGAGGGAGAGATGCTTAGCTGTGAGGAGGGGCTGCACGCTCCTGCCCGCATTAAAAATGCAGGAGTCTGGCAATGTCGGCCGCTGCACCAACATTATGGCCCCAAATACAGCTTCTGCACTCTCTCTCTCAATGGATTTATTTCATTTTAAGTAAAATCTAATACCACCCACACACAGGTGATATCTCAAAGCATTCACCGAGTCGGCATATGCAGTGTTGTAAACAACTGTGCCGTATTGAAGGCTCTCACTGGAAGACATTTTTGTTTGAATGGAAGTGCAATTGCCCTTAGCGCTTAATATTATATAGAGGAGAAGAGATGGGATAGAGTTATTATTGGATGCGTTCACAGCCAGCTTTCTGAGACGCTGCTGTGTGTGGTGTGCGCGTCTTCATACAGGTGATCGGTTCAGGTTTGCAGTGTGAATCAGCAGATGATTCAACATGCATTCCTGAGTGAACGCAGCTTGAATATAGTCACCCAGTAAGCTGGGAATAAGGGGCAGTATTTCCGTATGCATATCATGTATTATTTTTATACAGAATTTTTTTTTAAATTCCATTTTCTCCACTGCCCCTTCACAATAATAGAGTTTAATATTGATGGCGGTTGCCAGGTCACTGTTCTTTTTTGACATTCTATAGCATTTGCTGCACAATCCGGCGTAAAGTTTGAGAACCTGGTCACAGATGAGCTGCCAGTAAAAATAAGACGCAATACTTTGACAAATCATTCTGCTGAAAACACAGTTGTATATAAATTGTTGCACTAAATAATAAATCTATGAACAGGATGAACAATTACTAATGTATGAATCAAACTTACCCAGAATGTCAGCAGTTGTGTAAACGCACATGCTGTTGTCTGAGTGAGCAGCCTGTGTGGCGGAATGTGAACTAACCACCAACTGTAGAGGAGCAGTGTTTAACTAACACACAGGAAGATACACTGAACTCAACGGCTGTGTTTTGGCAGAATGTCGGAGGCTCTGCGCAGCGTGTTTGCAGCACGGCTGCAGGCTCGCAGAGAGCAGCTGGACATTGAAAAGCAGCTGAATGAAAGCAGGCTGACCATGAGGAACAGAGAGCTGTGGCGCCAGCAGAGTCTGATCTTCTTCCCCGACAACAGGGCAGAGAGGGTAGCTAATACAGACCTATATACACTGCCATTTAAAAGTTTGCATTTCACCCTAAGCAGCTTTAAAATGGCAAAAGACTAGAGATGTGTATTGTTAAGTAACTGACATTTCTTTAAATAATACACAATATTAAATATATAATATCTAAATAATATACCTATACTAGGTATATTATTACCATAATACCTATAATAAACATACAACACCTACAAATGTTCAAAATATTCACTTCACTTTACTGTTTAAAACGTCATTCCATATCATTATAAATACATATCCAGTAATGATTCCTTTAAGGTGAAACAGGCAATTTTGAAGAGGCTAAAGATAGCAAGCTGGGTTTAAAAGCATAAGATAAACATTTGATCTTATTTTTTTTACAGGCCACCTGTAAGTACGAGCGCAAACTGGCCTCCCTGAAGTCTCACCAGCAGCACCTGCAAAAACGCTTCCTGGAGAGTGAAAAGCGCTTTCAGGAGAACGAAGGATGGCTTCACCGAATCGAGAATGAGATAAAACTGCTCGGACATGAAGGACATTCTCCAGAGGTTAGAGCAGGGTCAAGAGTTGAGTTATATCTCACTATTTTTTTCCCCCAGTGCCTCAGTACAACTTACTATATACCAATGTATACCAATTGGTATTACTAATTCATACTGAATGATTTTTCAGTCTCTAAGTGATCACAAACAACTGGTAAGGTCATTGAAAGTCACAGATATGTATTAGTCCAGAAGTGTGGGAACCCTTGAATGTCCTTCCTGTTACAGGACAGTGCCTCTGAGCCACTTGCATCTCCACCGAAACAGCTGTTGCACATATGATGAATGCAAAATACATGCAGTTTTCAGGAAGTCAACTGCATTATCATTCAGTTCGGGGTTGGTTGTTTTTGACACGGCCACACTGTGAGCCCTGCATGTCAGCAATTACAGAATATTTTCAGCATGACGATTTGATTTAGAAAAAAGTCATTTCTATTCTTGATATGAGGGTTTACTTCAGCCCCAGACTGAAAGGCATTGGCTTGTTATCCATTTCTGAACTTCATTACCAATGTTTTCTACCCAGGCAGTGAAGCACTAGGGTGCCAGTCTGTAGTGTTGTGATGTCTGAAGCAAACTTACTCCTCTGAGGCCCTGAATAGCAGAGCTCTTCTGAAGTACTTGTTTGAGCCCATCTGTGAAGACGGCCAGCTCAACTTAAAGAGGAATACCATTATCTTTGTGTTGAAAGAGCTGGCATAAATTGTCTCTCTATATGTTGATGCACCTGTGCATATGTTTTTAACTTGTCCTTCACGTTTGTAGCATTTTGCGATCATGCGTGCAGCAAAGTGCTCTTACTGTTTCCTGGTGAACTATTTGTCAATACATTATAAAAACATAGGAAAATCTGCACCGCCATTGGTTTTCATATATATGGTAATATACATGTAGAAGAATGGTTTCCTAATATTAATAGATAAGTTTGTGTCCTATTGCGTAATCTTTGTTGTCGCCTAGATTGTGGACCTTTGAAAAACACCGTCAGCACCTCTGTGTGCTTCTTTCTCTCTCACACCTTTTACCTCATCTCCCCATTTCCCCACCAGAGGATGTCTTAATAGAAGAAAAATCAATGCTTTTTCCTCATCACTCCCTACAGCTGCTTGCCGAAATCCACACCTCTTTTCTCGCTCTCATTTTTCCTCTCCTGTTTTCTCTTTTCCTGGAAGTAGAACGGAGTAGTGACGCATCCGCCCGTCAAATGTTCTGTGCTCTGCTGTTTTGCGTTTTCTTGCGTCAGAGGGGGTAGAAGGCTCCTCAGAAGGTGCATTTTTAGTGAGACACAAAGAAAACAAGGAGCTAGACTAAAAACAACATCTAAGCTGTTTCATCATTTCTGTAGTGTCTCGCCTCTGTTGCCTTTCTCATTATAGTGCATAGATGAGATGGTTTAATCTCGCAGTCCTCCTCTTTACCTGCAAATCCATGTGAGCCTCACTCCCTGGGCTTGATGTTCTATTAAAATTTGTCATCTAATAGATGAATTGAGCATTCACATCCCTGCCTGTGTGCTGATGGATGCTACTTTTAATATAATTGTTGGATAGTTATACATTATTTTTGAAATTTCTGGCATCAAAAGAATCATAAATCCATCGTCTTTGATCTGTATAAATAATAAATAGAACAAAATAATTACAATACAAATCAAATATGGCAAAAATTCTTTAATGCTCAAATCTGTCAAAGTTGTCTGCCATAGCAAAGTGACAACATGTTTTTACAAATTAATATTTCAATTAATATGCTCTGATAAACTGATTTTGCCGTCAACACCTAAATATATTCTGAAGCACATTAGATTACACAAGAGCTGACATCCACAGCAGTGAAAATCATATGCATTTAACAATTGATATAACATGCAAATACTATAACAGTGATAGTGATAGAGACAATTATAACATTGTATGCCAATGCATCTGTTAAAGCATCCAGGAAGGACCTTTTACAGCAGGGCAAAGAGCTACTGAGGTTACTGCTGTAATTGCTTTGCTGTATTTAATTTCTTCATGTTAAGATGTCTTTCTGCATGCAGGAGCTTAAGCGAGAACTTCAGTGTCATCAGCTGCAGCTGCAGATCTCTGACCTTCAGCAACACATTGAGCACACGGGCCACCTCATCTGCTTGCAAGACCAGGAGCACACTCACACACACAAGTATGAGTCAACACTGTATAGGTTTTGTACAAGGTTTCGTGATGTCAGGCTTAGTCACCCAGAATATTTGTGATTGTGGGAATATCTTGTTTTATACTGGCTGGAATTTTTTTTTTGCTTTGTATATCTTTGTATTGTTCAGGTTAATTTTTGAATTTGCAATGTAAATATCTCCATCTGTATCATTCAACTTTTGAACATTACCTGTCCCGTCAGGTTGGTAAACGCCCTGCTGTCCACCTGCCGCCAGCAGCACCTGGCATTAAAGGCCGCAAGCATTTCCACAAATGATGCTGAGTGGGAGGAGCTAGAGCGTCTGGTGCACAGAGAGAAGGGTGTGGTCTGGGCAGACCAAGAGAAACCAGAGGAGAGGGATGATGGTGGCACAGAAAGCACTCACCTACGGCCCATCCTGTCTTTCTCGCACCTCATTTCTCACCAGAGCACACCGTGCAGTAAGTGATGAAATCCAACTCAAAATGTCTCTTGACAAAAAAAACATTCATTTGCTGAAAACAAAGAATACTGGTTCCTGCTTTAGGGTGGTCCCAAAATCAAGTTTCTCAATGTCAGTCTTGATAGAACAGCAGAAATTAAAATTCCATATAAAATACATCCTTAAGAAATTACATTTTCTCATAACTATCTAATTTAATTAGTCATGACATTCCTCATTTTAGACATGTATTTCAAGTAATTAAGACACATCAATGGTCAGTAATGAAGCACAAAAATAACAATAGATCAAATAAATAATTTAGGCAAACTGCTTGAAGGTCTTCTGGTGTCTGCAACAGCATCAAAATTGTAATAAACATTCAGAAACTGGAAAATGAGGGAAAAACATCAGAAAATAAGGCTGCTCACTGGAATAGTCACAAGATGCTTTAATAGTGTTTTAGAACTGTCAGAATTTGAGATACAGGCTTAGAATATTTTTTTTACAATTTCTTAGTAAACTAACTTTTCCTGCTTAATTCTAAAGGGTGGTTTTATCTTTTTTTGTTTTGTTTTTTTACTAAATAATTGGACTTGTCTTCATTGTGACACATTGGCAACTAGGAAACATCAGGAGGGTACAACGTCACACTGCCCATGGCTGCATTTATAAATGACAGATCTGTTTAATACTAGCTTAAAATTGCTGACAAATTGACAAATCATAAATGTCTGATTTGTTCACTAATAATTAATCCGTCGCACAGAGACTGATTCTTTGATACCAGTGCTCCTATTACAGAATAAACTGTCCATGTTGTCACTGTTGTGAGCACTCAGTAGTGCTTGTTTGTTTGTCAATATTGTGATGCATCCTAGAGCTTTGAAAAGGCACTATGTAAATTAGATTTGTTATTATTGTGAAAAAGTGACAGAGTATCAGAGCTTGCATGTCTGCAAGAGAGTGACAGCGTGTGCACAAGCTGTTTATTTGGAAGCACGCAGTTCAGACACTCATGTTACATCAAGTATACCAAGATTTGTATTTGCATTTTGTTGTTTAATTCATTATTACATCTTTTCTTTTTTTGTGGTTTCATTTTCCTTTATTTTAGCGCAGGAATTCAGTGATGGGGAATATTACTGTAATTATTCTTGAAAATGAATACCTTTTATAGACTAAAATTTCATAAATATTTTATTACAATTCCTAGGCATTGTCAAACACGTGATGAACAGCGCAGTTCTTAACTGCTCAGAACATTTGTGTCTGGTTTTAAACCTACATTATTTCTGTTGTGTTTGTGTGTTTGATCGTCTTCATACATTTTTAAAGCAAAGCTAACACTATGCAACTAAATAGGATGTATTATTTAAAAATATTTGGTGATTGTTTTTGTTTGTCCAGAGCTGAGGAGATAGTAAGGCAAAATATGCTGTTATTAGACACTTTAATATGGAAATGATCTATTTTAAACTTTGCAAAAAGGAAGTTTACTTAAAAGGGAAATATTTTAAAGCATTAAACAGAGGCATCATAAAGCCTTTATTCTGATATGCTCCTGTGACTTATTGTTTTCACCGTCAGTGTAATATGATCTCCATTGTGTGAGTGTTGACAGATCTGTGTGCCTTGATTAACACTTGTTTACTTCCTGTGTGATGTATATATTGGCCTGAATAGACAGAAACAGAGCAAATAAATAACCGTATAACCGCATTCTGTTCAATCAGGTGCAGAGAAACGCACACGGCGAACCTCACAGCGTCTTAGACTCGCACACTCATCTAAAGGTAAACTCATCTCTGTCTCTGTCCATGCTCTGCTTCAACAAACTCGGCTTCAGTCATCAATCCAGCTGCCTAAGTCTGACTCATTGCTCATACTGACAGGCCCTGCACACAGTACACATGTGCGCACACGCATGTGTGTGTGTGTGTGTGTGTGCGCGTGTGTGTTCTTTTACAGGTGTGCTGTGCCTTTACAGGTTAGACTGATGGTTGGTGTTGTACAGGTATAAGTTTGTTTTCAGGTTACAAAAATTTTCTATATTAATATAGCAAGTTTAGCTCAGGAACAGATGGCACATAGTCGCACAACATTCTCGATATTCACCAAATGAAATGCAAAAACATTTTATAGGATGGAAGGAATGGAAGGGTGAGAAAAAGGGGAAAAGGAGGAGAGGAAAGCTTTGGGAAATGTGAGTTATTGCTCAGTAAATGGAGAGTAATGATATTTGCTGCAGAACAGGTGTTCCTCATTTGATTGAGACACGCTGTGGGAAATACACATTTCAGGAAAATTCAGAAACCTGCTCAAAGACAGAAAAAAGAAAGAGGGGAAAACAGACGGGTACTGTTAAAAAAACAGTTGGGAGGAAAGGATATTTTAGACTTCTGCATCTGTAGTATTGGGTATATTCTCAATGAGTTGCTTTGTTGCACATTGTATTTATTAGGGAAACAGATTTCCTGTGTGTATAATTTTTCTTTATTTGACAGGGAGATTGGGGTGTTTCTTTTGTGTTGTTTTTTTTCACCCCTTGTCCACTGGTTGTTTAAAAATTGATGATTAATTTTAAACACCATATGGGATCTGACCAGGTCAGGACAGTGTAAAACATGACTTCATTTTTTGTTGTGCTGGGAAAACAGCCTTTTTGCAAATAGAGCTTTTAGAAATGATGAATAATGATTTGTTTACTGGCTTATTAAAGCAAGCGTGTTTTGTAAATGTGTAGGCATCAGTCAGGTGATGTGTAGTGACGGCACGCCCACAGACTGTTCACGGACTTGAGCCATATTACATTTAAAATGGTGCTCAGGGTTTTATCAGACCGCTGGGGAATAAAAAGCTTGTGTTTACAAGTTCCCAGGCTGCTACAATGAGCTATTCTGAGAGAACTGTTCACTGGATTTGCCAAAGTTTGTGGAATTGCATTGCGTGTTACAGTAATATTAAGAGATTTTTAAAGTATTTAGTGCCAAAGGGGACATTCTCTAGTTGTATTTTCTAATTTGAGTGTTGTGTTTGTAAAATAGGTGCAGTTTTTCATTTGAATGGATGAAAGTTCTGACCGTGTTCTTATATAAAACTCTAATTTTCCACTAATTTCTTTATCTGTACAATCATTCTGGTAGACTGTCCCAGAATTATTTGAATAAGATCTCACTTTCATGCCGCAGTAAAATCCTGCATGCAACCACATTTACAGATTTAAATGCATTGCTCAATTTAAAAAAAGCAAAACGAGTCCTGTTTCAGAAGGTTTGGGAAATAAAATGCTTATTTTAGAGCTTCTAAAATTATTAGTCGTTTTAGAAGACGATACAACATGTTGTCTTCCTAGTACATACAGATCTCTGCGCGCTGAAACGGAAAAAGATACAGAGAATCAAAGAGAGGGTTATGAATGAACCTCCGCCCCACCCCCACCATCTACGTGCTGCGTGACGATATCATCTCTGTGCTCGTGCTCAAGTGCTAGATGAAGAGAGAGAGAGAGAGAGAGACTGAAGGCATGGAAAATGGTGATCGAGAGACACAGGAGGGGTCACGTACAAGGCTGCATTAGACTGCCGGTTTCCTGCATGTCACACCCGACCCTGTGAAACATTTGTTTTTTCTTCACTTGTCGTTTTGCTTTTGTGTTTTTGTATATTATGATATTTTTCTGATGTCTATGCCTCTGTCTTTTTTCAATCAGTCTGTCTATCTCGCCCCATCATCTCCATCTAGCTCCTTTCTGTAGCGCCGACCCTCCGCCCTTCCGAATTTCATTCATAAAATGTTTCCTCAGTGCAGGGAGGGGGAGCTATCACATATAGTATGAAACGCTCCTGGATTGGCTGGGGAGGATTCTGCAATAAAGAGAGTGAGGAATGAGCCACGCGACCCTAATCCGCAGTGGCTTTTTCCAGAAATAGCACCTCATGCATGTTTTAATCCCACCAGCCAAAAATATGCCACCCAGAGCACTCTGCCGCCAATTACAGATCACACCTATTTTTCTGCTTCCGCTCTGGGCCATACATCACTGTCCAACACTCAAGCGCTCTCTCTTTCACGTTGTCATCTGATCGGTGTTGCCCCATGCCTCTTCTCTAAAGTTACAGAGGCACGCTAGCTATTTTCATGACTGGTGGTATGCAGCTATTGGCTTTGAGAGGCCATCAAAGAGAAGCGTGCTTGGTCTGAGTTTCGTAAGAACTGTTTTCTGTTCTCAAACTTTCTTTGCTGTTAAGTGTGTATAGTTAGTCATTAACAGGATGTGAGGTTCTCTCCCATGCAGTCCAGATTTCTGAGAATCAGCACTGACTCAGAGAGAAAGGGAGATGGCTGTGTGTCAACATTTTGACCAGCAGGAGCTCTGAAACATTGCGATTGGTCAGGAACGCTTAAGATGCAGCCGCAGTGTCTCTCCCTCTCTTTTCTGCATCGTGTGAGTCAGTGTGCGGCCAGACTGCGACGTGCTCCAGCATACTCCGCCACTCAATATCCAACGTCAGACCCCTCCAACAGCTTCCTGGAGCCTCCCTTGCCTTCCCCACCCACATACACCCACCGGCACACACATGCACATACTGACTGTCTTGACGAAGCAAAGAACCTGCCCTTTGCCATCATGTGGCTGTTGATGTGCACTCAAATGGTCACGTGACAAGTATGACTAAATTATTCACTCTTGTAGGAGTAAAGAAGGTTTGTGTTAATGCATCAGTGATGGGAATTTGTGTTTGTGCAATATGTCTCTGGTTTGGACCTGGGATGTGCCTCACAAATCAAACAGCAAAAGCAATTTTATAACATGCCGGTAACTTGGCATGTTAGGAATTATTTAAAGGCAAAATTATGTCACTTCTGTGGCACTGTCACAAATCAAAATGTTTCAAACAGTTTCCCATCTGTTGTTTGAGACAAACACAGCCCCGCCCCAAACTCATGCCATTGGTTGAGCTGCTCATGCCATTGGAGTAGTTGGGCCACTGAAGCATATTGCAGTTTTGTTTGCTGCTGAAATTACATGCTTCACACTTTAAAGTAGTGTCCTTCTCTGCAGAAAAGTAAACATGATCCTCTAACATTTAACTTTTGTGCCTTTTCCATCAGGCTGTAGCCCTCAACAGGAACCAGTGGCTGAGTGCTCCTCTAAAGATACAATCAGAAGAAAGCTGCCTGTGTCTCCTGCAAACCTGGATGAGAATGGAGTCGTTTCTGTGCTTTCCCATTACCCTCCTCCACTTCAGGATGTCTTAAGACAGGAGGGCATGTTTCCACTGCAGTACACTCCTCAGGGCCAACAACAATCCTCCAGCATCTTTGATCCAAACTCCACAATTGACATAGGTCCTAATGAGGATGTGACAGCCACTAATGCCACAGTAGTCCTATCACCTGAGCCAGCTGGGCACACGAAGCTCCGGGAGCTACGAGCAAACAATGGAAATGAGGCTGCTAAAAGGTAGCAACAGTGCTGACATCAATAATGCTTTAAATGAAAAAACAGCAACACTCAATAATAGTAGTTAATAAGAAGTGAACTAAATACATCTGTTTGGCCTGGCCTAACATCTATTAAATAAGATGTGTCCCAACTGCTTTCTAGGCTTGAGATTCCATCACTTTTAGACCTGCGAAGATCCAAGCCATCCTACATGAGCATGACATCAGCTGCTCAGGGCAAGCGCAAATTCTGGTGGGTTTACTGTGGGGATGTGTTCACTGGAGCATTGAGAGGGGCCATTTAGATCATGGCTCACTGACATTTTACACTCTTGGTATTTGCCAAAATCTTACTTGGTTTGTGTGTTTGCATGCAACAGCGGGAAAGAGGACAGTTCTCAAGCTGTAGCTGCAGCACCCAAGCGTATAAAGAGAGACTCCTGCGAGGCCTCTAAACCACTGCGGATCCAGCGCTTTGGAGGTTAGTACAGCTGCATCCTTCTCAATACTTGAATAATTGCAGTTACAGTCTGCAGCCTTTCCATTTGTTTCTTGGATGTGGAACGTAAGTGTCTCTTACATTCCGTTTATATAGTCCTCACATAATCCATTATGTTTGGTAAAGTATTCTAATAGTGTAATGGGCGGGCCAGCTGACAGCTGTAAAACAATGTCAGGCGTACAGCCAGAAGCACACAGAGGCTCCTCCTCCCACTCCCAGTGGTTCTTTCTCTTCTTAATAATAGAATTACATAAATTGGCTGATTTTATCTGTTCCATATGTGAAAATGAGCTTTACTGTGGTTGTGAGGATTTCTGTGCATTTTTGTTAACAGTTGGAAAAAATGTACAATACAAATAAAACAATTACTAATTAACTGTTTTACATAAATACTTAACTCCATATACAATATCTATTGTAGATATTTAACTACAATTTTATTAAGTGTAATTATGTACAATAAGATGAAGGTGTGGTCGCAGGTGTAATGTTTTAAAACGGCTTTAAGCATTCAGTCAGATGTCAGAGTTGGAACTCTTTGACTTGAACCTTATTTCTATTTCTGTTTTTCTCTATCATGTCTTGTTTCAGCAGAGAATGAACCGAGCGGAAAGGTGGTGCGCAGCATGTCTGAGGGAAACCTCCATCAGCTCGGCCAGCGCAAGCCCAAATCAGCTTCAATAACTGCTGCACTCTTTAAAAAAGTTACCAAGAGGATGTGAGAGATCTGCACTGCTGTTAAACACACAGCGCTACTCTTTTTATTAAAGGTGCTGTAGAAAAGATGTAAACAGTGATCAGGGCAAGAAGCATTTGGGGTTCATTATTCTAGGATATTTTAGGATGTTTTTTAGGAAGTAATGTTTTAAAATATGTATGTGCTTAGAAAACTTGTGCCGCTTGAGCAAAGCACATAATAAAATGTTGCATTCTACTGATGTTTCGGTCTTGTAAAGTAACTAATTTTACCACTGAGATTTGTCCCTCTTGAATGTTTTTTTTTGTATGAATAAAAAAAATGACAACCGTGTTTTTAATCTGAAGTTGAATTTATTTGTATTATTTACTGTCACATATTTTGCCCCCTTTTCACAAACCCATTCTTTTAAATTATGAAAAGTTTTCAAATTCTAAAATTGCATTATCCAAAGTCTCCCATTAGGCATTAGTCTCCCAATGCGATTTTGTCATCTTCCAGAACTGGGTATAAGCCTAAATGCTAATTAGGAAATTTTGGATACAAGTTTAAGGTCCATCTTGGTCCTTTTTCTGCATGCCATCTGTTTGAACCAAAATAAAACCGAGTCTCCCGCCAGGAGTATGGCCCTGTTTATTGCTCAAATTCCTGGAAGAGATTGGTCTCCCCAAAATAATAATTCTGCTCAAGAACTTTTGGAACCACATGAAGTGGACTGACTTTTGTGAGAAATGTTTGCCAAAATGTTACTGACTGAAAACCTCTGTCTCTACTCACACTGTATATAGAATTAAACCATTGTTCTAAATATCTTTTGTGGTCTTTAGAAGAAAGTTAGGTGCGTTTTGAAATAACATTGGGACAGGTTGATGGTATTTTCTTTTTCAGGAACTTTTTCCTGTTAATTGATAGTATAATTCTGGTAATGAAACCATTATTAACAGATAATTTGTATAACACCACCTACAAGCAAATGATCCACTGTGCCATCGTTCTCAAGATCACCACATCCATAAAATCCTTTGCAGAAGTGTTTTTGGCCCTGCCTCCCATCCTAACGGGGGAACAAAGATACAAGGAACACCCAACCTTGCATATAAATGCATCCTCTTAAAGGGAGAGCTTCCCGAAAATTAACATTTTTGGGGTAAAAGGAGATGAGAAATATCTTAGTCATTTTGTGGAAGTCAAAGGGTGCCACTGTTGTGTAGTTACCAACACAATTATGTTGAGACACAAAAAGCCATAAAGGTTTATAAAGAGGGTGAGTGCATGATGGAAGTACTTTAATTTGTGCACTTCATTTATTCCTGTATACACTTTATGTGAAGTCCTGTAAAGAAAAGCAGTTTCAGAAAAAAATATTTTACCTTTATAGTTTACAATAACAGCCTGGATAATTGGTGCACACTGCAGAATATTAGCCACTTTGCTCACAGCACTTTTTGCTCATATCTCTTCGGTGCAGGACAGAAACTACAAGTCTATAAAATAAGATGCTGGTTCTGTGGTCTGCACTTATTTGCACTTAACACTTCTTTTATGCTGTTGTGGGTATCACTTGTTTGAATTTCTCATTTCTTTTGAAGTCCGAAGGAGGGCATCTACTAAAGAAATGTAAATAAAACATTCTGTACTCCTACTGTCGGTCAAAGTAATATTTATGGTCAGATTTAACATTTCAGGGTAATGAAGAAAATTTCTACAGTCTCACAAATAATGATATGTAACACATGCATTGTAGATTAAAATGCCTAGTAAGTAAAAGTTTGTATAGAGTGTTCATTATGCATTTACTGTATTAGTCAAATCACATGTATTTTATATACTGTTTCAAAACTATGCCAAAGAAATTCCAGAAAATGTGAATGTGTATTTAAACAGACAGTTTGAACTTTCAGTTTGTAGTTTGGACAGTTTGTAGTTCTTAGTTCTGAACGTCACTTTTCCTGCAGGCTGTACTTAAGAATGTGTGAGAATGATTGTAAGGGTTTTGTAGACATTAGATATAATCAAAATTTACTTTGTACATTTTGGTAATATATTTTTTGTAATATGGTCTAACTACAATTTTAAAGACTTCATCTCAATATTTTCTTTTTTATTTCTGTTATGCTTATGTATATTTTGTGGCGTTATTGCACATTTTTAATGCATTATTATTCCCCTTTTCACTCTAATTTACTCTTATAATGTGAAAAGACATGTTTGGTTTATTATGTGTTCTGTAATTTATTGTGTTTAGCATGTTATCAGTATCTTGTATCAGTATTACATATAACCCATATATGTCTACAAAAACATAGCATACCAATTATTCTATACATCTGTTTCTTTTTCTGTGCTTTTCTGCCTTGCAACAATGCAACATTGTAAGAAGGGCTTTATAAATAAAAACATAAATTGAATTTAATAGACATAATCTTTTCATCTGAGCTTCTGAGACATTTGTGATCCACACTGTTTATGATGGCATGTCAATAATGTTTACAGTTTACTGAAAATAGTTCATGCAAAGTATCATGAGACAGGTGGACAGCATTATACAGCAGAAATCAAGCCACAGCGGCAGAATCAAACACATTGTGAGTGTCTGTGGAGCTGATGTTTTGAAGGTTGGTCCTGGCTTCTTTCCTCTCAGCACCTGGCTAGTAGCTCTCTTGGTTGTTCTTTAGATATGACATAATCCAATTTATGAATTCCTCACTTGATATACTGTTTCCTAAAATGATCTATTGATTTAATGGGCAAAACACCTGACAGCTGTGAAGCAATGTCAAATGTGCTGCAAAAATCACACAATCTCCTACTCCCAATCCTTATTCACTCCCTTATTAGTGATACTAATAGAGTGATAATGAGACTCATTTATATTAAGAAGGTAATTTTCTACCTTTTTAAAAACTACAGTTTTTCTCAGTGCCCCTGGTATTAAGATATTCTTAAAGAAATAACAGTACCAATAAACAATAACAAAAACAACATTTGAAAAAATTGTTAAAGCTTTAAAGTTTTTTTAAAACAAGTAATTAAAATAAATAATCACCTGTTTATAGCTTTACATTTTTTACCTGTTTTTAGTAACTGTAAACAGGCTGATTATGCTAGCCCCACCCCTGACGTCTGATTGGTCAGTAGGTCACAATGCAGCGCTCATGCACAAGACACAAAAAAGCATTAAGATAAAAGTCACATAACATGCATATTTACATGCAATCAACAGTCAAAAAGGCAGAGGTAAAAATAAGTTTTGTGTGAACCAGCTCTATAATAAAGTCTCCATGTCCAATAGGATGTGGAAGGCATCCAGACTCTCTTATACACTGTAACATGTTCCTTTACCTCCAGCACTGAACTCTCTTAAAATTAACAAGTAAATCAAACAGAAGTTTAGAAATGGGAAACACAAGGCGTTATTTATTTAACCTTTTTTATTGTTCTTGCAGGTCAAGTGGTCAAAACTGCAGTAAGATTGTTTACATTTTAAACTGCTGCGCATATTGACATTATTATTATAAACCTATAATTGTCGGTCTTAATAAGATTAATTACAGCAATCCTTAGTGACAAATATGAAGCAAAGCGTAGAACATGTTACATGTTACACAGGTCATTTTAACATTTCTAATCACATAATTCTGTTTGTAAGTTTATTTTAACCAGTCAAATAAATTGGTCCTAAATGCAGGAAACTGCTAGCATATCATCGTGCTTGTTTGTTTTCACCAAGTGATGAGATTTTTTGACAAATTTCACAGTGGTGTCAAACAAGATATAAAAGATAAATTAAGATTTATTTTAAAAAAGAAAACATCAGTTTTACAGTAATATAACAGTTATAGTTATACTTCAAGTGCTCTGCCCTTCAGAGTAAGAGGTACACAGTGATTCTGTATCGCTGTCTGTGTTTGTAATGCGCTCATGGTCTCTCTAGTAGCTTTAATCAAGAGTTTTAGGATGTTTAATATTATTAAGACTATGTATAAAGCAGATGCATTCTAGTTTATAATAGTTTAGTTATTTTAATGCTTTAAGCCACATGATGTACAAAATGTACTAAATCCTGTATCGAAACAGTAATGTCTATTGGTGGCACTGTCAGGAACTTTGAACTGCAGACTAAACAGTAATAGGATCTACTTGGTAAACCCCTTTAGTTGCTGCTTTCATACTCCCAAAGCCAAACATTACAAAAGACTGATGTTGAACATGCAATTGGATACCCACCTCCCTTTTTAGTGTCTCTTAAGCTCTGATCTCCAGGGTGAAAGACAGTGTCGGCTATAATAATAGAAATACCTCTCAAGTTTGATATCAGTCTCATCACTGACAGTATATTTCATATGCTTCATTATATTTTTAGCTTTAGGTAGTTTAAAGCGTAGAGAAAAGAAATTATGAGCACTAACACAGTCTGACTGCATCTGTTCTGTTTTCTCTCTCTCATTCACAAAAATCTGTTCACTGAGTTTTTTTTCCCTCTTTTCCTAAAAGGGCGGTTCGTGACAAAAGTTTATTAACTTCCTCTCAGCCAATGGGCTGATTACTGTGTTTTCAAGATCATCCAATGAGACTAAGTGAGAGGTTGGAGGTGGATGTTGCTTAGCAACTGCAGGTAGAATCTGAGATCACGTTGAAGTCATTGTCTTATCTGAGGCCCCCATGAGATATCGCATGTATTGTTTCGTGATATAAATGGTTAAAAAAAGATGCACGTGTAAATTTCATCAAAAGGTCCGAAGTTGTTTTGTTTTGTGACTTATTTAAACCTTTTCTTTTATTAGTTGCAACAAGGACTGTGAAAAAACCTCACTTGCGAATGTATTTAAAAGTGAACACAAGTGATGTTACATTGTCCACTGACACAGAACCGATGGCATGATCAAATCTGCTTTAGTGTGTGAAATTTTCATTAATGTCTTGGGTTCGTCTTAATGGGTTAATCTTTAATCAAGTTCATCTTTTAGTAATTTAGTATTTTCCCCAAATTCCATTTTTTCTATTTTTATAAATATAATTGAAAGACAAACACCCCATAAACACCCTGTTTGTAAGGTGCACTGATTGCTGAGTATAGTAATAGTTCTTATAAAGTTTTAAAATAAGCACTTTGTCAAGAGATAAGGGAAAGAAGACATAAACATCATGTGACTATGACCGAGTGACAGATGGCAAAACAGAGAATCATCAAAGAAAGGAAGAAAAAAATGAAGCATTTTTGGGTGGGCGTTCTCCAGGATTTAAAACCAGATTGTACCTCACAGTTTTCGTGACAGGTGAGCGGTGGAACACACCCCCACCTCAGTGTAAACAAACACACGCAGTGCCTCCTACGATACAACGTAGCCTTTCTCCTCCGCCAGCCAGCACACATCACAGATGCCATGCTTTTGTACTCTGTTAATTACAGACTTCTGCACCACTTCTAACATGCGAGAAAAAGAGATGCCAGCAATTATAATACAGCCTTCATAACTTCTTGTACAACCTCAGTGTTTCACTACTTAACTAATTTTCACTTTCTTAACTAATCTGACCTAAGGTTACACAGATTTACATGTGGGTGTGCAATGTCATAATGCATCATACTGACAACATGTGCTTTACTAAAAGAAAACATACAACCTTTTTACTATAACGCTTATTATTATTTTTACTATTATAGCTTATATTTAGGCTCAGGTAAAATCTGCAAACATTTTCCTCTATTCTGTGTTGAATTATGCAAAATAAAATTAAACATGGCAAAATGTGTTATGGAGCCAAGAACACTGCTCTGTTGTTAGAAACTAAAAGAATAATGACATTAGCCAAAACATTTATATAAAGAACACAGGAGTTGGACAATGCATAGATCTTTGCGAACAACAAGCTTTCTGAATCTGCAGAAACAAAATTCTGTGCTTATATTTTATTATGACATTATATTTTTAACTCATTTTGAAATTGGTTTTCTTTGAGTCTTCTTTAAGAGAAATGGCAGTAACTTAAAATACATAAGAGGATACAGTGTGTTCGGGTAACAAGCTATAAAAAGACGTGATGCAGGGAACATTATTGGTTTGAGAGGGACAAACAGTGTTTTAAAATTAGGAGGGATGAAATAGCCTCAACCAAACAGCTGAAGGTGAGAGCAACAGGGAGAAAAGAAAAAGCAGGATGATGATAGTTGAATGCCTGAAAGGATGAAGATAATGAATAAGTGTGATTTGATTAGCAAGAACACCTGAGACTAGAGCAGAAATAGATGTTGACTCAATGATGGCCTCAACAGGAATTGCATAAAATGCCCCTGATAGCCACAAGCCCTTAGAGAACAAGAATAAAAATAATAAAAGAAGCACTTAAAAGGTCTTCAGCTGGCATGGCAATGTCCATGTCCATCTCTTTCTTATGACTATAAAACAATTCTGTTCTGTAATGGAAACACTTTAAAATCCAGGTTCAACGTAAGAAAGCCTTTATCGTAAATAGGCTAACAAGTGTAAATTAACCAGTAAAATGTTATGAAACATCATGATCATGCACACAGTTGGATTATGAAATGAATGTCTGATCCAGTCATGTTCAGTAATCATTTTGGCATGTCGGTAAAGCCAATACATTGACCCACCAAAGGCAGGTTAAAGGTCATTAAATCAAATGGTGAACACTTTGTCTGTTT
Source organism: Yasuhikotakia modesta (assembly GCA_036877545.1). Taxonomy (NCBI): domain Eukaryota; kingdom Metazoa; phylum Chordata; class Actinopteri; order Cypriniformes; family Botiidae; genus Yasuhikotakia; species Yasuhikotakia modesta. Next base: position 95,438 of record JBAJNP010000108.1, on the reverse strand, counting down.
ATAGCGCCTGCAGGAGGAATTGATTATTATGCAAACCACAAAAAGGTGCTTGCAACAATTCTCATCATGTGTTACCTTATTGAAATCTATTTATGAAATATTTGCAAAAAGGACACTGGCCTTCTACATAATGACAATCTTATGCAATATAAGAGCAAAACTAATTAATGCAGATGAATGTTTATGATGTGCTTTTATATACCATATTATTGTGTGTTCATATGTTAGCTACAAAATAAAATGCAAGCATATTTGCAGACATTTGCTTTCATGCTTATCATTCAAAAGTATTTTATTGCACCTTCATAACTAAGGGGACTTAACAGTGTTTTAATTAAGCATCAGCTTAATTGATGGAAGTTGATGGAAGATAATTTATAATTATAAAATATTTATACATTTGTAAGTTTGATTTTGAAATCTTGCAGAAATTAAATTTTTTGTTGCAAACGTTGCAAATCTAAGTGTTTCATGCAGTTGGGATTAATTTTATAGTTGAGAATAAATTCAAAATGTTTTATTAATTTTTTATAATGTTTATTATAGGGTGGGACGAATCTATTATTATTGAGTCTGTGACTGTCATATGAAGGATTATGAAACAGGAATGTTTCAGCACACTAATTCATGACTTTCAGAGTGGAAAATATTCAAATAGATGGTATGGAAATCCTTGGATAAGCTAAGATTTGAAATGTAAAGCAGGGAACAAGGGAGATTGACCTGCTCCCTAATGCTCACTGCAAGCTCCGCCACTCAGAAGAATATCAAAATTCCTAGAGCAGGGAGAGAATTTGCGGATCTGGCGCGTTTTCCGAAATCAGACCTTGTCAAATGGGACCACCGGTCCACCACTACCTAGCAGCCAACAACAATAAGGTAAGTGCAAATGCTGCTATAATGTTAGTTTGAGGTCCCATCAAAATTATGTTTTCAGATTTGGGGATGTGGTTTCAGCTCTTTAGTATTTATGTTAGATGAGAACAATGTGTCCAGATGAGAACAATGAGAATCTTCTCGTAATGTTGTGAACACACTGCATGTTTGACTGTAACAAGCACAAACCTTTCAAAAAAAGGTGTGTCATTACGTCACAGGGCAGTGAGAGGCCAAAAGCTGAGTGAAAACAATGTAGCTTTCATTCAAATATATTCAAACCAAACTGCAAGAACACCACAATATCCCATCGCATGACAACAAACAATGGTGTTCTGAGGATGGATCACCTGAAGGGCAAACACAATATGTGTAGTTATGGTTAGATATGGTTATCTATGTGCAGCTAATGATGGTTCCTTCATAGGTTCTGCTGAACCTTGTAGTAATATGAGTGGTAAAAGAGAAGTAATTAGTTTCTGGTGCTTTCTTTTTTATTCTTTTTTCTTACATACTCTAGTGTGCCAATTGTCACTACAGATTAGGCTTTGGCCCCTACTTAACAGTTCAGTGAGTCAATGAAAAGACCAAATGTATGGAGCATTGGTGTTGATGAGTCAGTCCCTAGCGACCTTCCTCTTTTTGTGAGGACACCTAATGGCTGCCTATTGCGTTGCCATGGTATCCACACCAAACCTTAGCTGCAGCCTTATCCTGAGGGTGAAAATGTTCTAAAATTTGACAGTTAAATGAAAAATGCCACATATTCTGGGGACTGGATTTGATTATTACTATGGACTTCCTCTTTGAGGATTTAAGGTTTTAAGAGTTTGCTGTGTTTTTTACCAGTAGTTTCAAACCATTTTTGGTGAAATTCAGTTGACTAAGTCACAAAGGAGTGCTGTTGATTAGGTAAGCCCTGGCGTCAGAACCCAAGGGCAAATCACATCCATCCCATCATGACAAGCTGACATTTGCGAAGCCTTGACGATAAACATTATCTGTTCTCTGGCAATGGGGAAAGAAGTCTTGATGCAAACATTTATATAGGCTTTCTTTTCTTTCTTTCTGCTTCTTCTATTACTACCTCTCCCTCCTTTACCGAATATAGCTGTAGAATAATGAAAACAATATCCAGTTTATATCTGCAAGTTAGTGAGACACCCACTCTCATTTGCAGCGAGAGCAAATGACCCTGGGGATGAGTCATAACATCACTTTAAGGCTGTTTTATTCTCTCCTCACAAACACAACGAAATTCAGCATGGCTTCTGCGCCCAGGTATCCTTATGAGATATAGACAGCCAAAGAGCTCCGCTACCCTGCAGAGCCCTAAGCCCCACTGTTCTTCCCCTCAGTGCCCTTCCAAATCATGCCTTTCTTTGAACATTTTAACTGAAAGCAACATTTCACCTAAGGGGAGCAGGACTAGGAGCCAGTGATGCTGGTGTACATTAAGGCTCAGATAGTTAGTGTTACTTTGCTATTGTAAATGGGTTAAAAAAATTCTTTTTGTTTTTTAAATTAATGAAGAGATTTACAAGCATAAAAGTGCTCATGAAGTTCCAGACTCTCAATTTTGAGAAAGTATGTGTTAACTTGGACTTTGTTTTGCAGAACATTTAGAATAAATTGTAAGGTTTGCACATTTGCTTATATGCTGGCAGTTAGTCTTTCATACCAAACAATTATTTTAATATAGCATAAAATCAAATAGCAAAAAAGTTATGTTCATTTTGCAAATTTTGCAGCATTTTATTTATTTTTTTTAGTATTGACATTTAATTCATATTTTATAGTTTGTTTTTTTTTCATTTCTGCACAGCATTTTTATTACATTAATTCCTTAGACTTGCATTATTCTCTACAGACATATAATACACCAGACATAACTCATTCACATTGCATATAAAAAAGTTGCAGTTGCTAGATTAGTCAGACCACTCCCAACTATATAGCCGTAGGCTAAAAGCTGAAGTGTTAACAGTCTGTCTTATCGGACTACATTGACTTCCCTTAGTTTAAAAGAAGAAAAGAACTGGAGGGAGGTCCAGGGGGGACTGGTTGTAATCAGACCCTGTTTCCAGGAGTCTAAAAGGATTTTGATGCAGTAATATTATATGTCGGCCCCAGCTTGAGCCAAACAAAGGTGCGCAGCCAACCGCCAGAGCAGAGCATGTCATCTAAATAGTGCAGGCTTCTTTTTGCAGTTTATTACATTCAAGTGCTTTGTGTTGGTTGAGTTTGGCTGGGAGGCGGCACAAAGGAGGCAGTTTGTTCACCCTCGACAAGCATGCTTTTATTTGCTGCTGCCCTTTGATGTATAGAGAGGGAAACATTTGGAGTAGGATATCCCTAACAGATTAACAAGGTAGAAACTCACTGTTTTAGCATTGTCTTAAACAATTCCTAGCCTTTTAGCAAATACCTCTTTTATCCGCTTTCATGGCTTTACTTTAGACCATTAAGCAAGCTGTCTGTTATCACAGCGTGATGAGGAAAGCTGTTTAATGTGTTTGAGAACATGAGAGGGACAGACATGTTGGAAATTGCCATTCAGTGTAACAGAACTAAGTGGCATCTCACCAAGTGTACACATGTTTGTTCAGTGTCAAAACAGAAGTACAGGCCCAACAACAGCATCGTTAAAACAAGGCTGAAATAACAAATCCAGTCAAATGACTAATATGCCCTAACCAAGATACCTGAAGTGTTCTTGGGGTGCTTTTCTAATAATGACTTCATATTATATTGCAAATTATGTTTTATCATTCATTAGTTAAATGTAGATATATAAGAAAGCAAAACATATAAAGATTTTAAGAAAGACTTTTCTTGTCAAATGGCACTGGTCATCAGTGCAGCAATTCATACTAATACATTTTCTAATTTTTGGTTATTTACTTGACAGCATAGTGGACAGAGGATGACAGAAAACTATGTGGAAAAGATAGGGGAACAGGAGTTGAGAAACAACCACGTGGCAGAACTTCAACTTGGGTTAAGCAAAGCGCTACTACACTATATTTCAGAGAGCAGCCCACTAGCCTATTAGCTTCAATGTACTAACTTATAAAATTAATTTGTCTCACACCGTGCAATGTCTTAAATAGCAATATGAACTTTATTAAGAAACTTTTTACAACTGCCAATACTGCCACCACCAGAGACCAAATTCTGACTCAAATGGCAAATGACTAACCAGATAAATAAAAACATAAACAGCTTTTGCACTTAAGACTCACAGCTTTCATGACCTTATAAGAACAACAATAGTCTTTGATGTCTTGGCATGATGTAAACTGAATAATTGTTTAATTTTTGTTTGTCCTATTTCGTTCAATTGGCAACGAGTTTTACCAGGAGGACAATAAAGCAGTGTTGCTTATGGCTGAATTAACAGCTCAATATTAGATGTCTGTGTACTCCAGAATGCAAATAGACAAAGCCTCACTGCTGTTGGCCCTTAGAGTCCAAACCTTCACCATTGAAAAGCATGCAAAGTAGACTAGTCAAATAAACTTCACCTCTCAATCTTTGGGTAGGGGAACATAAATTGTAGTTATAATCCTTTTTGTCCTAATTTACTGAATAAAATATGCCATTTTAAGTTATCAGTGAAACACTAAAATCTATATCCCTCAGCTTTCTAGAGAACAGTTCAGATTGTCTCACTTTAACCACATGTGAACTTTATGTAGTTTGTCTGATATGCAAATGTGTGAGATTGAAAGTAGTGACATGAGATGTAAACAAACACAAGAATAATTTTACTAATAAAGCAGTACATGCAATGAATTGTGCCACGAAGTCTTCGAAGTAAGTTTGCAGTGTAAAAAATATATTTCTGTAGAAAATATGTTCTGTTTTCCTGTTTTTAGGTTCATTTTTATAAATAAAAAGACAGGTTTACAAGGCAGACATAGTATGATAATATTAATATCATAACACTAAATCATACACTTGCACAACTGCATCAACTTTTCATAAACTAGTACATTGTGCTGTGTGAGTATGAATGTGTTTGTTTATGTGTGTGCATAGGCACTTGTGTATGTACATATTTGCATGTACATAAAGCATTCAAAGACTCTTGTCTCTTGTCTTTACATTTATGGTATTTCTATTTTTTTGCACGGTAATGGCACAAAAATATCTTACTGTGCATATGAGCAACTGTATAAATTCAAGTACATGTCAATGATGTATAATGCTAACACAACTTAATGAAGCTTACTTAATGTGCAACTTAATGAAGCAATTTAGTAAACACCTTCCTGTTAGCTCAACTGGTAGAGCATTGTGTTAACACCGCAAAGGTTGTAGGTTTGATCCCAGGGGAAGGCAAGTCCTGATAAAAAATATGTGTACCTTGGATTTAATGTAAGTTGCTTTGGATAAAAAGCATCTGCCAGATGAATAACAAAGCATTGTTACATCTGTCAGTGATGCTGGGAATATGTCAGGAACACTTTTACACCCAGCACTAATAAGAGTACTGAAACAAAAACAGCCTTAAGTACTGCTCACTCTCCTTAATTTAAATCAAAACTGAGATTTCTTCTGCGAGCTACAGGAGTTTTATGCTTTCATATACATGCTTTCTTACAATTGCCAAGAAGCTTCACAGCCGGCTGCTAGCCATGTCATGTTGATATGTAAATTGTGTTGGTGTGCTACAAGCCAGAAGCTGTTGCCTGTGAGAGAAATACCATAACAGGAGGAAAATGTTGATTGATTTGATTGCTGAATGCTTTTAGTTTAGCTTCAGTTTTGGCAGTTCAGCTTGTTCACTTGCCTTTACTGTATAAAACGAGCAACTATTGTGATACCTGTGCAATAAGTTGTTTCTACATGAAGGAAGGGAGGAGATCATTGGTTATACCAATATATAATTAAAGTATGAATAATGAAAAACTTATATAAAAAAGAGAAAATTACAAAGCTTACCAATGACAAAAAGTCAGACATTTTAGTCAGCTATCAGAAGTCATTGCAACTTTTACATCATAAGTTTTAACACATGCATATGGTGAGTCATTATAATATAAAGATCCACCTCCTTTGTGATTCAGTCTGTGACACATCATCAAACACTTTTGTGACAAAAAATAGAGGATTCCTTTCCAAGACATTAAACGACAGGGCAACAGCACTAACTCATGTTGCTGCATACCACGTGTAAGAAGCCACAAGCAGGAATAAGTAAGGTGTAGGTCAAAATGGTCTGGAGTTAATTTGTTGTTCAATACATGTGGAAAATTGTCTGTATCAAAGATGTAGCTGAAGAATAAAATGAAAGAAGGTGGAAGCATGAGAAAGAAGAGGGTGATGATGAGTGAAAGAAATTGAGAGCAGAAAGGAAGAAAGATAGATATTCCCACAGCCATACAGAAGATAAGATCCATGCTTTCAGCAGCACGTGCACACACCCACTGCTGAGGGTTATTTTTACCACCAGGTACTGTGTAAGTTGTGACGTGCAAGCCCCATTACTGATATTTATGGAACACAAATTGAAACAGGGAAATGATATGGCGTTCCCCAAGGACCCATCCACTCTTAATAGTGGTCGGTAAATGGAGTGAAGAAGGGGGCTCAGAAATGCTGACGGTGCAATTCTTTTTGGCAGCCACACACTTTAGTTCTCATAATGATTTTGGAGACTGGGTGAAGCCCAAATGTAATTAGGCATGACAAACAGCTCAGGTGACCTGCATAAAGACAACAACACAAAACCCATGTGTTCAGAAAAAATACAAAGGGATTTTTTAACTTAATGTAACACAGATATTCATTTGGAGAACCAAGGTATAGAGTTATATGTAGACTGTAGACTATTCTACCCGGTTCTCCCAAAGCCTCTTATTAAAAAGCTTTTTATGAGACTTTTTTCTCCTCAAACCTGAGTTTATGATTTTGCTGTTTTATAAGGGTGTACTGTTTCTCTCACTTTAGGGGATTCCTTTAAATGAGCCATAAAAATCTGAGCTGAGATTTCTAGGTATTATTTCTATTCTGAACAAAAAGCTCTCACCAGCCTTAGATTAGAACATCTCACATGCCACTCTAATACTTTCTATTTGCCTCAAGCAGTTCAACTGCTTCTGTGTACTGGCATTTGTCACCTAAGCCCCAAACATTCAGCTAAAATCATTTTACTGTCCTAATAAAAAAAGGTGATCCAAACATTGTTTCTCTAGAACAGATCTCATAACTCAAACTCTAACAACTGATAAATAGACCATATGAGGAGCCACATCTTAGTAAAAATGCTCAAAACAAAAAGATCAAAACAAAACTGTTGTTCCACACAACAACAACGACATATATTAACATAAGAAATTACATGACCCAAAAAAACATTATAACAACAGTGTCTCATAATGCTTTAAGCTGTAAGAAGCCACCACGGTTGCATATTTTTGCTTTGTTTTCAGTCACTTCACTTCTGCTCATATATACACTGTAATGGATGTGCTGTCTATATATGGAAAATAAAATGTTTCAGGTGCTTCTGTATAATGCCAAACCAAAAGATCAGAGGTCGGATGAGAGCTGGAAAGGGTGGGTGTCATCTTAGGTAGGAGAAGGTGTAGATGGCCTAACTGACCTGTAGTCTGAGGTTCTGGGTATCTCTGTTTAGGAGGTACGGGGGAGGGCAGGGGTGGTGCAGAGGGCCGAGTGTGAGTCATCCAGGGAGCCTGTGAAAACTGTGGGAGCGTGGAAAGAACGGAGGAGAGAAGAAGACTAGAGTGATGAAGTGATGCAGCTTTGAGAAAAAGAAGAGGAAGTGACGACCAGTTAATCTGAAGGAGGTTCTGGATGCTGTGTTTAGAAATTCAGAGGACCATCAATGTTTGTTTTTAGAACTCACCATGACCTTCTGCATGATGTACACTTCTTAAACAATGAGGCTTTTTGAGATTTTTGTTCTGTATATCCACTTCAAAGTCCCTGTCCCTAAGCAACACAGCCCTCCTTCATTCATTTCAGCAGTCTTTATTTGAAAAACCTATGTATACCACAAACTGCACTCACCTGCATCAGTTTATTTAGCCTTGGGCCATTTATTCAATCAATCATTTATAGAGTTTCATCTATTTCCAAGGAAATGTCTGATTGTTCCTCATGTGATCAGCTGGCATGTGTTACTCTGCAGATCTACAGCTGCAGAAAGAGTCACGTATGGATTGTTATGAGTCAGGAAACTCACTAACACACAAAAGTTAATCCATCAAATCTGGTGAAACACTTAAAAACACTCAGTATAACCATCTGAAGGTATGTAATATTGTGTACTGCAGGTATGTGAGTGAATGAATGTGCAGACACATGCCTTATGAACTTGTTGAATTAAAGCAAAATCAAAACTTAAACCAAAACTTTTTCTTTCCTATACATTAAAAGGAAACAATAAAGTCTGCATACCAGTCACAAAATGGGTTTATGTGAGCATAGCTCTCATCAGGGGTCTATCCATCTGATCTTCGTTTTATATACAAAAACACTTTTTCTCTGTTTGCCTCATTTTATTCTTTCCGGCTCCTGTTTTATGCGTGTGTCTGTGTTGGCTAAGCACACTGTTTATTGTTGCTCCGAGTTATAAATACAATACTGTTTCATTTCTTTTACAACTCTCCAGCTCGAGCGAATCTTGGCTCGTGTGCGGGTAAATACCACCTATTACTCATGTTACTTTTCAGCACATTTGTAGGACACATGCAAGCATAGCGCCTCGTCACTGCATAACAATTAGATGTCTGAGTGTTCGCCGCGCAACTGATGGAATTTTACTGATAACACACAACGTTCCTACTTGGATTTCGTGACTTCAGTTTCACTCTTTATGTCTAGATAAAGGCGCACGATAAAAAAACATTACCATTTCCTTAAGTTGACAGCGTGCATCAAGACGGACAAGGATTCAGCTTTTTTCTTTTCAATAGTACATACATAACGAAGCTCAAAACTGTATTGCAGAGATGTAAGTATGGTCCTTAAAAACATTTTCCTGTGTTTGGCTTTCAATGGTACAGCTTTGTAGCAGCAGCAACAAGTCTCCCGAGAACTTAGTCCTACTTGGCAGAAAACATTGTGGAATTTGATCTTACCTGACTTAGGTCTCCCTCGGCTGGGAAAACAGTCAGATTGAAAATGTCGTGAAGGGTACCGGCTTCGCATAATGTTGACATATGACGCGCAATGAACCCATAGGCGCATGAGAAACGCACATTGATATGTTGGATGCGCAACTTTTGTTATGGTCATTTATTTTCCATTCAACGTCTAGGGGTGAGATTTGTTGTAGCTACTGGTCAGTTTGGTGCCCACCTAAACTTGACCGCCTTCGCTTATTTCAATCACGTAAGAGCACTAACGGCGTTTCTCAGAGCGAGGGCATTGCGTAAATCTGTATAGGGGTTTTCGGGAAATCGCGACTGGTTGCTATTTGTCCTGTCGGCACAGTCACCAAGGTGTTAGAGTTTAAGCACGCGGATATTGCAAAGGGTTATTAGATTCGTAAGTCACCCAAGTGGTGGGCGATCTTCTGAGCACGGCAGAAGTTCTCATATGATGACTTCAAACAAGACACATTACCTACCAGCATCTGTTGGAGTGTGTGGATATTAAGACACTTCTATCTCCAGGACAGCATAGTGGAAAATGGTAAGTAGCGTGGAAATGCTCTGCTTAAAGGAATAATTACCACAAATGGCATGGCTTGTGTTTACACTATAGGATTGGTATGAAAAAAACATCTTTTTATATACGACATATACCAGTGGTCTCGTGCTTATGGACCCTGATGCTGAAGGCTACTTATGTGGGGGTTCAGCATTTGTAACATGAATGTAAAACTTTGTAATAGTGGTGTTTTCTGTGATTCGTAGATAGAGAGAAATCAGAGCAAAGCACACGCAGGCACGTGATAGAGAATAAACATTCTTTCTTTCTGATATTTTTGCGCTGTGTGCCAAAAATGTATATCTGGCTTTTATACTGACTTTATTTTAAATATGATTCCCCCAAATGCTTTGTTAGTGAAAAAGCAACATGTGTAGACATGTCCATCTGCCCTGCAGGACAAAAGCAGAGCATCAGTACGCTTTACGAAGCGGAACTTATTACTCTGTGATTTGGGGACATGTTTCTAGCCTTTTGGGGGAACATCTTTTTAGACAGTTATGACTGACTTTTAAAATAAGTTATTCTTCTGAAGAAGAAAAGGACCGGTCAACATGTGATCAAATATTAACAGGACGGGCTTGGCAAGGATATATTCACGTGACGAGGCGTGGGGAAGCAATAGAGTAAAGCAATATCAAGTGGCACTTAACGAAAGTATAGATTTTTGCCTCTAAGTAACCTTAGCTGTGCTATGATTTCAGCACTTTGGACAGAGGCACCGGAGTCGTTGAACGCTGCGGACTAACACGGAGTGGACATCGCCTTTTGTGTTTTGCAGTGCTTTGCCAAAGCTAGGGAATTGTTTCACTTTTTCCTTCTTTTTGCTTTCGGAGGGAGACCAGTGCGAAAACAAACGCGAAGAAAAAAGGTCCAGTCAATAGCGGGTCTGCTTGCTTTGCGCTTGGAGTTTTGTCGCCACTTAGAGCATGTGAAAGTTGAAATCTTAGAGCTGCTGTAGGGTACGCGTACTTTGCAAGCTCCACTTGGTGCACAGCGTTAACTTTGGGAAATGCAAGTGTTGGTCTTGGAGATCTAACCACTGATAGTGGTTATCAGCTCTTTAAAAGGTAAGACCAGTTTGTGTTATCCACTTCACTAGCTGCCCTTATTGGCGAAATGTGTTTCTTATTCGTATAGCAATTGTATCGCTTTACGTAATTTAAGTTTTATTAGTGGTTACGGACGCAGAAAACGATACGCTCTTAGGAATGGGTTTGGGTCGTGATGTAGCGAGATAACACTGAGACGTTAGAGACACGATAAACTTACGTTATCATTTTACACTCGCCTCTACTTCCACATCTTTAAACTGAGGCTAAAGCAGGAAAAATGAAACGAGAAGTTGTTTCAATTAACAAACACAGTTCTGCCGCTAATTCCAAGAAACGGATTAATGTATGTTTGTATACCTCAAATTTCTCACATATAGCTGTGGAAAGGTTCACATCCTACAATTATTTCATGTGCTGTTATTTGTAACACTGCACAAAGGTGAATAGAGCATCTAAGTGCGTAAAACGCTGACTGTCCTCACCATAATCAAATGCTTGCGGAATTCTTGCTGTCATAAATGCGCAATTGTCTAGCCCAGACTTTGGTTGCTGAATAATAGGCATGTATTTAATAAAATATACGACTCAGCACGAGCTGTTTTCTATATCTATCTATCTATCTATCTATCTATCTATCTATCATCTGTCTGTCTGTCTGTTTGTCTATCTGCCTATTCGTCTGTCTGTCTGTCTGTCGTTGATATCCTTCTTTATCAGCTAAATGTTGCTTTAGTTGGTATGGCGGTTTAATGTATTCGTTAAATCGATCCTAAAGTGGTGCAACCAGCCCTATCAATGTAATCGCGTCTGTAGCATCTCCGCACTTCGTCATCGTAGACATATTGCTAGTGTTGTTACTACGGACCGCTTCTCCGTTTCATTCATCCCGAGATTTCCACTCCTCTCCTCCAGCATCACCTGCTCAGCTCTCTCCCCAGCGCACAGGTCTGTCTGTGCACACGCAGAACAGTTGGGAACCACTTAGAGCTAAAAGCTTTCGCCACAGATAACATATCTTGTTAAAGTATTTAGAATTGCCTAGACAAAAATAGCCGGAGGAGCAAAACATTGTGTGTGCGTGCTTGTGTGTTCATATATTTATTTCCAGTTAAAATGAATAAGAATTTGGATAGGCGTGGTCAGATTTTGTCAATTGTTCTGGCTGGGTTAGATGGAGCCACCGATAAGATTGCCTGATAAGGAAATGGCTGAGAGGGTTTCATGCGTATTGTGAAGAAAGGTGAAGAAAAGCCGCGCAAGACTGAAACAAAATTAGGACAGTCAGCGTTTTATAGAATCCTTTCGCTGATCAGTTTTTTGACTTTTATGCCGACCAAGTTTAGGAATTCGTCTCAGTTTCTGAGAGGGATAAGCGGAGGATATTGGTTACGGTCGCTTTTTTTCTTTGTATCCAAGAATCTGATTAAAGGGTGAAGCGATTGAATGACAAACAGACAGATATCAAAGCCCACGGCGCTCTCAGCACTGCGTTAATCAAGAGTCTATCAGGCGGAATACATTCATTGTGCTCATTCATTAAGCTGCTTTTAAATGATCCTTACGAGCGTTTCTCTTTGTCCGGCTGCGTTAGCTTCTTTCATCACTGCTAAATCGGTAATTTCTCTATTAAACATTTTCTTATTGCAATTATGCAAAAAAATGTTATCGAAAAATCTGTGTGGCTATAAATACAACAATGCATCGAATCACTGTTTTTTCAATGACAAATGAAGTAGGACGATCAGCAGATGTTTTTTTGTTTGTTTTTTTACTAGTGCGAAAATAGGATTGCAGCTGATAATGTAAAATGTCAGATGTATTTAGTTATTTGTCTCATTGTAATATACGCAATGCTATTATTGGGCAGATATTAGAAACAATAATAATTGACTTGCAATGTAACGATCATAAACGCCGTTTTTATGAGCAGCCACTAGATGCATAAACTGAGTTCTGTTTTCCAACGAAATACTGACACATAATCAAATTGTTTATTAAATACTTCTACATCAACACGTTATTTTTTTATTATGTAGTCTTGCTAGGAGTGGAATGCTTTTATTAAAATATTACTGGGTTGTGATTTCATACATGAAAACTCTTGTTCAATATATATTTTCATCTGAAAACATAACTGCGCATATAATATTATTATATTATAATTTTACTTCATAGACAGAAAGGGATAGAGATGTGGGTTGGTGGTGTGGGTGTGGGCACGCGGGGGGAGGGGGACTGGAGGCGGATGCGGGGAGGGTGGGGGGTGCTGGGGGATGGCACGACACACTTTGTATGTACGGAGGGTTTTTTATAGAACTTTCTGCAATGTACGTCATCGGATCAGTCCATAAATGGGGTTGTGTTATCTGGCTGAGAATCTCCCTCTCCGCCCCCCTCCCCTCGGCTCTCTGATCGCTGCAGAGTTATGGGTGGGCGTCAATAACAAATCTGAGCTTGGTAGGTTTCTATCCAAATATCACTTACTGCTTTTGTGACATTAAATTTGTGCAGTTCAATCGGCGTTTCATTTATCATAGTTGACTGACGGCCGCTTATGATCAGGGGATAACAACTATAGTCCAAATTGTTGTGTTTACAGGGGCTTTGTTAATTAACTTTAATAGAGATGTACTGACTTACTGCGTCTTGATTCACTCGCGGGAGGAATTTATTATTCAGAATATGCAAAGCTCCTCTGGGAAATAAAAACTGACGCTCGCCACAATTGCGAATAAGGAAAAGATTTTTTTCCCATAAAAGGGTGAATTTGCATTAACGATATAACAAAACTCTTGCAAAGAATAAAATTATGCCATTACTTTTAAATATAATAATACTGTCATCAGTAATTTTATAATTTAACAATACGATGTTGACCACAATTTTAATATATTGCATAATTTAGTAATCTACGCAATATATAATTTGAATAATACAAAACTAGAGCTTGTAGTTGTTTTTCTGCTTGGAGGACATGATTATAAATATAAACACAATAAATCTATCAGCATTTGCGATTGCAGGTTTTCTGCCCAAGAAACCCAACAGTCTTAATGGCGCTCATTACTAAGCAAGTGCGTGATTTGCGGTGAAGCGCGAGGTCTCTCGAGCAAAGCGCTTTTTCTGCGCGAGGTCGTGCTGTATCTATATTGCATATTGTAATAACCAATTGTTTTCCAATCTGCTTTAATTTTTTTTAGATATTTATAGGATACCTATATATCTAGGACTTTTAAAAACAGATTTGCTGTTTTGGGGTTGTACCTTTATTGCAAATGTGTGTCTTTGTTTTGAGTATGTGTCAAGTATATATTCTTATTCTTTGACCCATAACAGATATATGCATTCATATTCAATGCAGGATTCTATAACATGTTTGCAACATGCATCTGTTGCTTAACAATGGCATCCAGTCTGTATGTATGTTTGTGTGAGATGGATCTTCCGATTTCTGAAGGTTCTAACACAAGGGTATTAAAAAAAGAGGATAACTTTTTAACACCTGAAAGATTACCGCTGTTTTGCTTGCTGTTATAGTCTTTCGGTAATAGTGACTTTTTGTGCTTTGTGCTTGGACACTGTATATTAAGTCAGTGTATTTGGCAAACTTTAATTTTCAAAAATAAATAAGTGAATTTTGACCTCAAGTGGATAATTTTATGGTGCTATATTTAGTCTTGTGTGATATTTTTAGTACTAAGTGCATCCATTCTTTCAGATGGTGTCATTTTATCAGCAACAGTATATATAAATAAATTCCTATAATATATAAACATTTCTTATAACTTCAAAAGTAGTAACCACATAATGTGTATATGTGCAAAAGAAGGATTACAGTGGTGCACGGCAAGAACTGTCTACCTAATTATGTAAATATACTCACCCTTGACACATAAGGGTTTGTTGGGTAAGCAAAAGGCTAGATTACCAGAGGATGTGTGTACAAAGGGATAAAGTGCAGCAGAGGGCTTATACCCCACGGATACATTACCAGTGTAGCTGGTGTATGCTGCAAGGGATAGATTACAGTTACGTGGATTGTATAGCTCATTGTGTCTATGTGCTAAAGTGGATATCTGTGTGTGCCGTCCAATAGCATATCTGCAATAAGTCAAGACTTTGATATATTTATCAAGAACGACTGCTATTGGCTGCAGTCGCAAGATTGGCTGCTATTGACCATCATCAGTGCTTTAATGATAACAGGGACCTGTTGCAGTCTGCTGTTAAAGAGAGCGCTGCGCAAAGAGTGAGTCTCTTATGGGGACGTTGATGTGAGTCACACAAAGCACTGCCCAGACTCTCTTCCCTACAGACAGCAAGCGAAGTGAAATAGAGACAGGCACCCAAGAATGGGCAAAACTGTCTGTGGGAAGCGATCTTAAGTTGCATAAAATGACTCACTCATTTCAGAGCAGTGACAAAATGGAAAGGTGGGACGTACTTGAAAAAATGTATACACTGCACGCTACCAGAGCACACTAAAGAGAACACAAGATTATTGTTAGGTATTATTAGGTATATGGTGCATAATTTTTTTACATTCATCATTAATCTTTGGTTGACCACTGGCATGCATGGAAAATGTTTGTGAATACCTAGCAATTTCATTTTAATATCTGGTGACATGCTACTGTATTGTTCACTTTTGAATTCCAGTTGTAGTGCTAATGGTCTAAAACAACACTGCTTTCTGTCCTGTGCTAATGATGCGAGTAATGAATGCTATATACCTGATTGTTTTTGGTGTGTCACAGACCACTGAGAATGATTAGGACAAAGATTAGTGGCTGATAAAGCCACCACCTCTCTTTTAGTTGTTTTGACAGTTTTACAAGTTTTTTGTCATCTTGTCCGGGAGCAGAGGAACTTTGACAAATTTCAGGTTTGGTTGGCAGATATTTCAAACCTGTTCAGTATGATGCTTTATAAAGTGTGAAAATGCAACTTCATAATGCTGCGTGAAATCTTTATGTGGAGGAACTGTCACACTGTTCCAGGATGCTGCAGTGATGGGTCAAGACAGCACTCAAGACAACAGAGGGTGAACAGCAGCGAAGAGTTTTTGAGAAAGCTGAGGTGACGTCATTAGCGACCCGACCTATTGGATAGAGACACGGCCATCGCTTCTGACGCCGCTCCGACTCTCTCAACATTCAACACGTCAATCATCTGACTTTTTTGTGTGGGAGGGGGGACTTTAAATGTTTTAAAAGTTTTCACAAAGTAAATGAAAGTTTTCTCACTCTCATCTCTTTATGTATTCTCCTTAGTCCATATGTCCACCTTGTGGTTATCTTTTTCATCCATGGTGTTGTAGTGCCAATTTTGTGCTGTATTTGCATTTCTGAGTGATATCATGTTGTTTTGTGTTTCTAATAAGAAGCAGAGTGATTTATTCATGGATTAACTGGGTGTAATGTGTGTGTGTGTGTGTGTGTGTTTGTTTTACCTTTCGGAGTCATGTCGCTCAGTAATTGCTGATGCAACTCTTTGTCATCCAGGGTTTGCCCTCTCCTCCTGTGAACCTATGGGATGAGTTATATTCATCTTGGCTTGTCCCTATAGGAGAGAGGAAGGGGCTGTAAGCATGAAAACGCTTGATTGAGTGAAGGTGAAAGTATATTATGAAAGTTGGTGAGTATAATACTGTGTTGTTATAAGTGAGAGAGCCAAAATGTGATGAAGATGGCAGAATAAGACCATGGGAAGACAAGAGAATGTAGCACATATATGCTGTGTTTGTGTATGTGTGTGTGTGCTTTACTGTGATGAGGCAGGTGTTAGCATCCACTCCCATGCTGGGAACAGCTAGGCTTGAAACCTCTCCACCTCATTACCTTACCCAGAGAATAATTGTCATCACTATACACCAGGCTCATCTATATAAAACTTTCTTTGGACCAGGTCCAAAATCACAGGGAGCTTCTAAGCACTGTCTTGGTGCAAGTATGGGGAAATTATACAGTGTGTAGCAAGGGCAGAAAAAAACAGGGACCACATAAGCCCAGTCCATCCTTCCCCACCTGGAAGGTCATGTTAGATACTGCTTAAATATGCTGAATTTGAAGTTACTTTAATCCCCTTTATAACATGTATGACCATGTAGACTACAAGTATCAGACAAACCACATACATTGTTGTAGAAACATAACAGACACTGGAAGAACAATGCTTCGTATTAAAAGCTGTGAACCAACATCTGGCACATAAGCTCTTTTAGGCAGACAGAGGGTATTGAACTTATAATAGTTTAAAATATCACGTACAGACAGAGCTAGGGAATAATAGGTCCTTGATGTGGTGGGGGCAATACTGAGCTCTTTACTTTGAAGCTACCTTTGTGAAGTCACAATTGCAAATATCAATTTCAACAGATGATCTATAGTCTTGTTACAAAAAGGTGTTTCATATGAACCTAACAGAGCCTGTTCAGTGTTTGGAGCCAGAAAAGCCCCTAACTGAAGTGCATAAACTAAGAATAAGAATTTTAAACCATTCATTATTATTTTTTTGGAAAACTGACAGTAACATAAATATCAGGTATTCAAATGTAGTGTTTGACAAATTGTAGCATTGTTAGCATTTCAAATACTTAAAATATGAATGAATACAAATACGTTTATGCTTAAACCTCCTTAATTCATAAAGAAGACGGCGAGAAACGATCAAAAGCATCAAGTAACTCGGTGCTTATATATCAAGCAAAGCGCCGTGAATTGCACCATAAGAGAAAACGTCATGACGACGGATACGAGAAAAGCACATTCTGACTCAGTATCTCCAACAATTTAAAAGGTTTCTCCCATACTTTCAGTGAATGCTATAATAACAGACTTCCCGGTTATTCGTTAAGCATGATCGTCTCACTCGGTTGGCTCTCGGTAGGGCTCGCAGTGGAGTCACATGTTGCAACGTCACGCAGTAGTTAGTTACTGTAGTCGCGAGGAGGAATGAAGCCGTCATTTCAAGCTCGAGAGGTCTGTCCATGCGCACTGCACTGCGAGCGCTCACCATGCCATCCAACTGCTTCAACCCAACTCCAAAGGATCCGCTCAGTCATGGGAGTTCATTACCTCAACCATGCAATTTCCACCATCAATAATTTAATCTATTTGCTCCAAAGCTGAAGAGACAACTTGCAGCTGCTGCTTGGCGAAGAGCGGGCGCAAATATTGCAAAAATAGTTGCGCGGAGGGCTTATCCAAAACATCCCAGATGACACTGCCCTGGTGAATGGTCTCCTTTACGACTGGACAGTAAAGGTAGGTTTTTGTGCGGAATGGAGTCATTTGGGTTGTGTGCTTGGATAAATCGTTTGCAATCGTCTGAAATTAGACGGGGAGTTAGGAAAAAGTAATGAAGTGTTGGACATGCAACGGTACTGGCTGTGCCGCAGCATGAAACGCTATCCTCTTGTTCATCAGATACGGCGTTATTATGTTGATTGGATTTCTGATAGACAACAAGACACGCGTCAGTAGATACATGAAGTTTGCCTCGTTCATTGCCATCATTAATAGCTGTTTTCTAAACGTTTTTGTCTATTCAGCTGTTATGTAGTTAGTTTAAGAATATTTTGAGGCATAATGGCATGTTTTCTGTAATATTTTTTTAAACTTGTTAATGGTGTGAAACTGTTTGTACTGAACAAATGACAGTATTTTAATTCATAAGTAGCTATAAAATTGTTGTCATTGTTTTACGGCTATGCTACCTGTTCCAGCGTTCGTGGAATAAATGGTTTGGTGATTTCATTGAGACTTGAAGAACATGAAACTTGAGATCATCGTTTAGGTTTACCGTGTAGAGAGTCTAGCCTCCCCCTGAAATAAAAGCACATGTAAAGTTTTCAAAATAAAATTCGCCCTAATTTGCTATAAACAAAAATAAATTATAGTTCTGGGTCACTTTTGGATGCCAACCGGACAAAACTTTTCAACTAAATCTTCACTGCTACATAGGACTGTTATGAAGCCTAGTCATATTGACTTTGAAATAATAATTTAGATAGTGGGGTTCACTATTGTATATGTTTGTGTATATTTATCGTATTGTTGAAAATCATGTTTACATACAGAATTGAGAATATGTTATATATATGCTATATACATAAATGTAAAAATCGGCAGCTTATTCTGTAAGATTGTCTTCTATTTACTGCCCTGTTATTTCTCTGTGAGCTTATGTTTATATCACAGAAACGAGCTTCTGCTGTTCTGTATGCTTTTCTGCTTGACTTCAAAAGCGTCTCAAGCGCTTTATGTAGACGAATACGCCATCTAGTGCAAACGTGCTGTAAAATCAAAGCGTAACTTGTACATTATGGACATTTGTCGCTGTTTTAAAAGATTCGTCCTAATGATTTTTTTTTGTGAAGAAAATATAATGTCACACTGAGTTTATACAATAGTCGCACGCATTTAGCCTTGTTGCGATTTGACATTTGGCACCCTCATAATGTTTCCGATTTGTAAGAAAGTTCCCGGAAAAACTTAATCTCTAGTAACATATTAGGGGCAAATCTTACATGATATTTCCCTGGCGCATCGGGTTCGCCAATGCCCGCATTTCTCCTGTTACTAGTAAAGACGAAACGTATACATAAATTATTACAGCAGTAATGTTTAATTTGTCTTCTGCCTTTCAGCTATGGAGCCCCATTCACAATCATGTAACCTATAATGTGTGTTAGTATTTGAACATTACATAACTAAAAAATAGTTCCCTTATAGATTATTTTAAAAAACATATCAGTTATGGTTATTTAACAACTTTTAAGTCTTTGGAAACATTAGGTGTAAAATTGGGAATACTCGCAATTTCACAAGAGACTACTGACCGCCTAACCCAGGAATTCAAACAGATAGGAAGAACCAGTGTTTCTTGAAACATGATTCTGGCATAATTACTGGGTCCATCTTTAGAGTGACTGAGGCATTTTAAGGACCTTACTTTGGTAGCATATTAGATCAAGTTAACATTTTTTGTATTGTTATGGTTAAAGTTACAGGTATGCTTCAGTAAAGCCTCAATCGCTCATACAGCACTAGTTGACTAATTCTTGCATTTGGGAACACAGATAGAATAGAAAGTTACTTTTTACTTGTTTCTTGTTGTTTGAGCACTAATACCAAATGTAACCATTATGTATTATCAACATTTTAATATGTGCTCACAAAGACTGAATAATAGTTAACAGACTGAGACACCTGTATGAGCTTAGGTGGTGCACGCCACACTGTTCTTGTCATTGACGTACACCACTTTAATCTAAAATCTTTTCTTATTCTCTAAAGCATTTATCTCCCATCCTTTGTTGTTTCTCCCATATGTTTAATCATACATTATTAAACATTGTAGTATCTTAGAGCTTTCTTCTTTTTCTTTGGAGTGCTACGTCTAATAGAAAAGTGTCTGTTACCACTGTACTTTTAAGTTGGAAGGGCTTTATATATCTGTCATCACTGGATTTCTTTTCTAATCCCTCTATGGCATGGAAACTTAAGCAAATACAGTTGAGGGGGAATCGGGATCACGGAGACCAAACTATCCTGTCCTACCTGCCTCCTTTCCAAACAATTGAGCAGGTGCATGTGCTCTGTTTCCCAAAACCACAGAGCTGCCATTCAAGCCTCAATAAGGTACAGTCATGTTTACAGTAAAAGATGTTTCAACGTGCTCTTACCAAGCCCCAGCCACATGGATCAAATGCAGTTGTGTGGATGCCATATGTCATCAAGCTTTCTGTATGTTGCTTTGTAGGTAGAGGGGTAGAGAGTTCACTGTATGAGTTCTCATATGATAGGTTTGATTGATGCAAACATTGTTTGTAGTATATTCAATGACTTCTAATGAACCTGGCTTCAAAAGGTGTAAGGTGCAAATGTGGTACAAAAAGTATAAATAGCAGCTTTGTTAACTTTACGAATAAAAGGGATAGTTTTGCATTAACCTCCATTTTGAAATCATGAAAGTCTTCATTTGATCATTTCAGATATTCAAACACCTGAAAGAGTGATTAGAGTCTTTACCCAAAAGTTAATAGCAGATTATCAGTCATATCCTTGGACCCATAAAAAAACACCCCCTGTACTCCCACATGTACACAAACACACACATCATGTTTGCACATCATATGTTGACAGGATATTGATAATGCATTATTGTATGCTATTCGAACACACACAGAGTCAACCTATTAGCACAGAACAAACACGTCCATCCAGGTAATCTTGTCTTCTCGCTCTGCTTTGAATGAGACAGAAGGTCTCAGTTATTGCCAACTCAGTCCCAAAGCAATAAAGTGATTCATCGTCTAGATTACGTTTTAACAGGAAGTTGATTGAGAGCATAATCCATATTGATTCTCTTGATGGAAACAGGAAATAGCAGAGTTAGAAATAAAATCGTTTGTTGTTCCCAGTGAGAAGGGACCCCAGAGGAAAATGGAAAGCAATTGCGAGCTGATGAGTAGCACAGCCCCTAGCACCACTTCTTCCAGCCTCACCGCCCTTTTCCTCTCATCCCCCTTGGAGACTAGAGAGAGACGTCATTGGAGTTGTTGTGCTCCTGGTCTCCACCCCCTGCCACACAACTACACACCAATGCTCTAGTCTAATTAGGAGGTAAAGATACAATTTAACCTGTATTGTCACCTGAAGGCCTAATCCAACAATAACTGACCATCACACCATTACAATCTACATACCTCTGTAATATATTTATAGTTCTGTATTGCTGATAGGATTTGGATGAGAGATGGAAGCCGTGCTCCACCTTCTGTCAGGAAGGGCAAGAAAAGGGATTTGGTTGTCAGCATGACTGATGTTGGTATCTCATTCAGAAGCCTCTGCAATGTATATAAATACCTCTCATTAGGGAGACAACAGATGTTTGTTAATTGAGATCATCCTGAAACTGGGGCGGTTACTGGGCTGTGGTTTCTGTGTGTGTTTAAACCCATATAGAAACACTGACAATAATTCTTCCATCTTTAAAGCCACGGCAAATCTGCAGGAATTTCAAGCAAGCGAGCAAGGATGAAAAATAAGACAGAATCATTGAATAATCCTCAGACAGGCACTTTAAATTCCTTGCTATATTCAGCAGTGGTAATTGCTGACAATGTAAGAAGCTTTTCTCCATTACTGGGAAAGCTGACAGACTGAAGTATCTTTTCATGGCTGCAGAAGAAGCGTGTACACACATTTTGTGCAGTGCCTGATTTGATTAAGATTGATCTGTTCTCCACAGCTGTATCGTCAGCTCAGGCTTTTTTCCATGCTTGTTTTTGACCATTTGAAAGAGATTAAAGATGCCATCTCCCCCATCTCTCTTTCCAAACACACATCTGCACATACACCCTCTTTTTGCTCACACACACCCCCTCCTGGACTGCAACGTCACTGAGCAAGGGGACTTTGAGCTCATTAAGTAGAGGGCTGTGATATTCTGAATCGAGACTGTGGGACTCCCAGCCGTCCTATTTTTAGAAAGCGCATCTCCATGGCAGTCATCGCTGCGCTAGCAAATCGCAGTCATGGCCCCAGACACCAATTAAGAATGAAACAAATGCCTTTTAGACAGGGCGTGTCCCTCCTTCTTTCCTGAACTGCCTTCTGCTCCGAGAGCAGATCCTCCCTCTGCCTCGTCCTGAGGCAGCGTGGGGAACCAGGAGGACAGCAGCATGCAGAGAACCGGCGAAGCCTCGCTGCGGAGCTGGATATTTTTAAATGCACCCCTCCCCGCCCCCCACTTTCCCCTCCTCCGTCTCCTTGGTAAAGTGTGAGTGATGCTTATCTTTTTTGTTGTTGTTTATGGATGTTCCCCCCTCTGTTCATATGCACTGGGATGCTATTGGATGCAATGAATTGCAGTGACTCATAGAGGGACTTCGGAGAGGTAAGAGAAAGCTGCAGAGGGGTCCATGAAGAGGAAAGGAGAGAGAATGAATGAAATCGAAATGCAGAGAGGATGATGGTTCCCTTTTGGGCTGTATTGGTCTTTACAGAATTTTTATTTATTTGCATTGTTGGTTCTTTTATGGTTTAACAGCTGGGGAGTTGAGTGCTGGAAAAAATGCATGGAGTGAATACAGCCGTTTGTATAAAATCATGAATGGGTGAATGAATGACAGCCATCATTTAATCTTTTTCTGCTTTTCTCTGCATTGTTTTACTTTGATCACTCATTGTTTTACTTTGATCAATGCTTTTTTTAAATGTGAAAATTATTTCTCTCTCTCTCTCTCTCACACTCATTTTTCTTATTATGTCTCTTTTCATCTCCCTTTTTTCCTTTGTGTCTCTATTTCAGTTTAACTCATTGAGTGGGAAAGATAACCATCCCTGCAGCGTTGTAGTGCACTGGTTCTTTCTTGTGTACAAATCTTCCTTGTGCAGCTGTTTACAAAGTTTAGATTTGTTATTAACACAGCATGCAGGGAGAGCACAAATCTCATTCATAACTCCCATCATAAAATGAATTCAGTCTTTATTAGACACATCTCACATTAAACGTCTTGCACATATGTTGCTAATGAATGATGTCATATTGACCAGTTCCAGATCTGTAGCAAAGGTTAAACACCACATAAACATTTTAGTCTGGCTCAGCACTCTGATCATTTTTTTTTTTTTTGCTGGTCACCCATTTCTGCTCTGTGTAATGTTCTTGCAAGCAGTCAACACTTTGTGTTCTTGTAAGAGAACAGAGGAGGAGGCAAGGGAGCAGAGGAGCGTGCAGAGGAAGGGAAGGGGAAGAGAGAGACAGAGAAGAGTGAGAGCAATCCTCACATGTCCTCTTAATGATACCCCAGGGTCTCAGAATTTAGCCTGCTGCATTTGTTGGTGGGTGGGAGGGGGAGCAAGCATGCAGGAGTGTGTGCAGGGACAGAGAAAGCGTGTTACTTGTCTTCCCTTGGGCCGGTAACTAAAAATGAAACAACAGGAAGAAAAAAACAAGTTGGCATGTTGTGCTGGTGTTGTCCATTGTATTAGAGAAATTGATTTGCGATTGCAAAGTTCCATTACCCTCAATGTAAACCATTAGAACTAATTGTGCCTCATGAGACAACAGTCACCTGCAGAGAGGAGAAACTGAACTTCAGTGAAAGACTTTATATTATGACTTTAAACTGACACATACTGAGTTCTGAAAAAGTTTTGACACCCTTGATGAGAACAGCTTCATATAAATTTTCTGGGAGAAGTGTTTAATGTCATTTACTTAGGGTGTAGTTAAGTCGAGTACATTTATTTGAACATAATAGCGCTTACAGGCATTGTTTTAAGTTCTGTTTTCTCAACATCTCACCTTTTTCTTATCTCCCCCATCCCTCTTGTTTTCTGTCTTCAGTTCCAACAGGTTAGAAGAGTGATGACCATCCTGTTCGTTACTATGGTTATTTCATACTTCAGTTGCATGAGAGCTGCGCCCATGAGAGAGATCCCGGGTGTGCAGGGGGGACACCGGGCTGAGAGCTACCTGGGTGCCGCCGCCGCTGCCGCCGCCGCAGTGACCTCGGGCAGCCGGGGCCACGGGACTCCACAGAGTGGGGGCGGGTTGCCCTCGCTCACAGACACTTTCGAGCAGGTGATCGAGGAGTTGCTTGAGGTGGAAGGGGAGGCAACGCAGCAACTGGGGCCCGGGGCTGACCAGGGCCAAGGAGGGGGCGGCCCTGCAGATGGCGCGGCAATCGCAGCGGAGTCAAAGGACGTTGACCTGTATGGCTCGCGGGTGATGATCAGCAACCAAGTGCCTTTGGAGCCGCCGTTACTCTTTCTCTTGGAGGAATACAAAAACTACCTGGATGCCGCCAACATGTCGATGCGTGTGCGGCGGCACTCAGACCCCGCACGGCGAGGGGAGCTCAGCGTTTGTGACAGTATTAGCCAGTGGGTGACAGCTGTGGACAAAAAGACGGCCATAGACATGTCTGGCCAGACAGTCACCGTCTTGGAGAAGGTCCCTGTGACTAATGGTCAGCTGAAGCAATACTTTTATGAGACCAAATGCAACCCCTTGGGGTACACAAAGGAGGGCTGTCGGGGAATAGACAAGCGGCACTATAACTCACAATGCCGGACAACCCAGTCTTACGTGCGAGCCCTTACCATGGATAGCAAAAGGAAGATCGGCTGGCGGTTTATACGGATAGACACTTCGTGTGTATGCACATTGACCATTAAGAGGGGCAGATAGTGTACACAATGTATAGATTTTATTGAGAGTTCTAAAAAAGAGAGAGAAAAGAGAAAATATCTATTTGTATATATACATAACAGGGTAAATTATTCCGTCAGATGAAAATTTTATGGACTGCATGTAAAAAAGATGAAGTTTATACAGTAAAAGTGATACTACAGTCTATTTATTGAACATATTCATGACCTTGTAAACAATTAAAAAAAGATCTGATCAGTCATTTGCGCCCAGTTCAAATTACTATATCACATTCCTCGAGACATTGTGTTTTTTACGTTGCCAAGATTTTGAGAGATGAGGAGAGGAGGGAGTGAGGAAGAATTACATACAAGAAAAAAAGAAAAAAAACTTGCATGCTGCTTCAATCGTGAATTGAGAAACTGTCCACTTTCCTTGAAAACAAGGAAAAAGATTTCCGACCAAAACATTCCGTTTACATTCTCAACCGTAACAGGATTTCCTCCTCTAAGTACTCTGTCTGTTTACTATCCTCAACTTCTCAAGGTAATGTTGGAAATACATACTATGTCAAGGTGCTGTTGTCAAAGCTTTGCTGTTTATTTTTTTATCCCCACAAGATGAAAAAAATATATATAAAATATATATAAAATTTATTCATTGACATGTGTTCTGGATTAATATAATTCATTTTGTATGTTGTGAAGTTGTTTGCAATATTAAATTGAAATATTTGAAGAAATAAAATTACTATAGGCAACTGAAAAACCAAACCAATGTCAATAAAGTTTGAGCTCTCCCTTTGCAGGTCTAAATTTGACACAAGCTTTGGAAAGAACATTGCAGAACATTGAACAATACATACATTGGGCCCTACATTTAGCTGACTTCAAAAAGAAAGATACATTTAAATACCCATCTTTACACTACACAGTGTAAATATCTCTGATCTCTGAAATACAGACCCTGATCAAAGTTGATACACCAATGTGTAGCGAAGAAACATGCAAAATCTGAATCAGGTTAACAATCCATTAAATGTATACTCCACTCTTTCTGTAGAAGAACCCACATTACAGTTTCCAGGTAAGAATTACTGTGAACATGACATGTAGTATTCCATGGAAATCACAGTCAGTTCTGTCTAGTCAACCAGACAAAAAGACCAGAAGATTTAGGCTATCACTGCTATCGCTATGAGATTAGGATTTCTTTCTCAATAAAGTCAAACACTCCAATGCACTCTACATGACATCTGATACACCTGAACACAAACCTATACACAAACCTGCTTTAATTTAAAGGATGTAATCCAACAACAGAACAGAAACTGACAGATAAGGAAGAATTTGGGATCGCATCTGTTTCTGGTAAGTATCTCACTGCATCATGTAGGTGTATCAGCAAATAAAGACATGCCATGGATCAGGCAGGAAATAACAGAAAATTGATGCACCCTTAATAAATAAATTGAAATACCATTCCAATGTGCTTTAGTCACATCTAACATCATCTACTATAATATAAAAGGTTTATTAAAAGCTATACATAAAAAGTATAATACTATAATACTTGTGAAAATTGCAAAAATTAAAAGGAAAGACAGGAAAATTGACAATACAACACTCTGCTGGTGCATTTTACGTAGCGACTTACATAACTGAGTTATTTTTGTGATGTTCAGATTTTCCCCAGTTCAAAGTAGTCCTTGGTAAGACCCAGCAGGGCCCTGTCCCATTTGCTACAGAAGTAGGACACTCAATTCTGTTTCCCTTTCTGCAATACCAGCAACTAAACTCTCAGAATCACCATTTTAGCAAACCTGTCCACTTCTCTCTCAGTGATTCTGCTGATTCTGTCTGTATGTGTTTTGATTGTGCTACAGTGTCTCAGTCAAGACAGTATTTAAGAGAAGCAAGCAGCAAATATTAAAATTAAAACACAAAATAAAAACATGAAAATGTCTATATTAAAACATTCTGATTCTGTGTGTGTGTGTGTGTGTGTGTGTGTGTGTGTGTGTGTGTGTGTGTGTGTGTGTGTGTGTGTGTGTGTGTGTGTGTGTGTGTGTGTGTGTGTGTGTGTGTGTGTGTGTGTGTGTGTGTGTGTGTGCATACTTACATAGGCAGACATTCAGATAGACAGACAGACAGACAGATTGCAATACTTCATTGGTGTGCTCATAATGAAACTGTGTTTGCTTGTCGATGCGAAGTGACTGCGCACAAAAACGCAGGATTGACGCTCTTGACTCCTACTCTAATATTTTTGCATTAGCCAGAGCGCTGCGCTTAGGTCCTGCTAGCCGACAGCAACCCAGTAGCAGAGACACGAGTATATAATTTTCTCCAAATAATAAAAGCAATACGCCGGCAAAAATGGCCTCTTTAGGCGAACCTGTGCGACTGGAAAGAGGTAAGCTCCCAGCCAAACTCAGTGTTTGTTAAAGATGACGCTCAGAATGGTGTGAAAACCACGCGTTTGGGTGTAAACATCCCGCTGTCCGTGTGTTATAATGGATTACAGGACAGCAGCTACTTAGATAATAAGAATAACGTTGCTAGAATAAACGTATAAAATAAATAAAGGTTGTTAAACAACGTGCTTGTGTGAAATTACAGCGAAGCACAGATCAGCTATCTCTTGTGAGCACAGTTAGCATGGTTAGTGCTGTTGGGTAAATGTGCTAGAAAACAATGAATGACATTATTTGCGGTGGTTTGCTATAGCTTTGCGTTTCAGTTAGAGTTTAACTGCCATTATCTTATAACAACAACTTAATATTACAGAACTATATGTGTTGATGACTGAAGATAGGCTAGTACACTAGCATAAGCACTGATTTATCACAAGTGTTATCTTTTTATATTAATTGATATTATATATATATATAATTTCCCTGAATAACAGCTGTATACACAGCTTTGTATACAAACAAACAATTAAACATGTTTTGAGTTATCTACGTCGCCACTACTGGAAAGGGATATTTAAAGATGCTTCAGTTTGTTTTTAGTTTTTAGTGTCACGCTCACATATGCTGGGACCTGGCAAAACACTTTTTATTATGCAGCACAGTTGTTTTATTTGAAATCTCTCTAATCTCAGAATAATTTAAGAATAATCCCTCAAAAATAAATAACATTGTCACATTTACTGAAACATGTAATGTCCTTTATCAAGATTAGCTGTCCCAAAACATTGTTGCCAAAGACAACATCTCCATATGGCATGATGCAAATCATTAGCCATGGTGTGGTCTTGCCTCATTGTTTTGCAAATTGTCCTCTACAGATATATCTCGTGCCATTGAGCTGCTGGACAAGCTCCAGAGAACAGGGGAAGTGCCTCCTCAGAAGCTGCAGGCACTGCAAAGGGTTTTGCAGAGTGAGTTCTGTAATGCTGTACGAGAGGTAAATGCCCTGACAACACGTCCCTCTGTTTACATTAAATGTGACTTTTAAATGTGATTTTTGCATCAGGCCGTGTAGTTTGAGGCCATGAGTAAAGAAAATGGGGACTTATTTGCTCTGTCCTCTTAACAAGAGACATCTGATCTTTTGTGTGCTTGGAATGTTTTTGGTGTTGTATACACAGTGTGTTTATGCTTATGAATATGAGTATTGTAAAGTCAGTATTAGAAAGAAAGTTAAAGAAAACAATTTATATCACCTATTTTTTTCAACTTCGGTTCTTATTGAATGATGTGCTCTTGCATTCAATAAAAGCTACAGTAGGTTTAGTGGAACTGTCATGTATGTGGCATAAGAAAAAATAGAGAAAAAAATAAAATGTGATGCAACAGCCAAAGACTGACATAGACCAACTATAAATAGATCAATTCAAAAATAGAGCAGACGGAACCATCGCCCCCTGAGTCCACCGGCAGTACTCTGATGAGTTCTCTTTCAAGTACTCAGGCAGGTAAAATGACTGAAATGCACATCCCTGGTGCTTATGACGCATGCTCATCAGTGTAGTACACAGAGTAGTCACTGTGCAGAAGGACTGGATATTGATTCTCAAGTCTACAAATAGCATCAATCCATTCGTCTGTTTCAGACTGGGCATAAAACTCTGTAGTGTTCTCTTGCCCATGTAGTGGATCTAAGACTGCTGGCACTTGATTGGTCTCCTCCCTGCTGTTTGGTCATCTGTCGTTCTCTCTGTTAAACTCTGAAGTCTCAGCACAAGTGATGCTCAGACCAAAGCTGCTGTTCTTTGTCATACTTAAGATCTTAGAATAAAGCAGGATTTTCTGAAAGCAAATGTGGAAAGATTTGTTTGGCCAAGCAGGGAGAGGCTCTGTCAGTTGTGCTCTTTATTATACTGAGAATTATGAACTGCACAAATAATTCTGAGGACATGAGTAGATTAAAGCACTTTTAATGACTTTTCCTTTATTGTAGTTTTAAAATACAGTGAGTTACAGTGATGTTATCATGGCTGTTCTTCAAGTGGTGTTCTTCTGCAATAAAATCCACTTATCAAAAAAACATCTGTACATTTTATTGATTGAATTATTTTACCAGGTTTAAATGCTTAGTACACACTGTCTACACACTGTTTTTTTATTCCAGTTCAACTTGTTTACAATGGTGCTGTAATTTGCAAAGAAATGTTTTTATCCAATTAGAACTTTGGAGCCAGAGCTATCCATTTTATAAAATGGGCTGTAGCGTCATTTTAATGGTAACCCAGTCACAGTTCTTTTCACCCTCACCATTGTGTGTTCATCTTAGAGATGCATCATTAGTTGAAACTCAAGGAAAGTTGAACTTGCTTCCGGCTTGTCTTTTAGATCTATGCCTACGCAGGCTTATTAAAACAGGCCCTTGGCAGGACAGAGCAGTCTTTATTTTGCTTGTTTGTGAAACCAAGGCCACCCATGCTGTTCTCTAAAAATGCTTGTTTAGACCATCGGTGTGATGGTGCTTCAGATAAATGCTGTGGTGGTTGGTAAGGGGCTTAATTAGTAACTCAACAACTCTGACTCTTAAAAATTTTATGCTTTGCCCTGACCCTCTGTGTGCTTGATTCTCAGATAAACATGCACGACTCTCAGTCCATGCTGAGGCACGGGGGTGGACGAACAGTGCTGGAACAGTGATTTTAGGGTGTTAAATTGTCAGGAGCAAAGCCATGTGGGATTCTACTTGATACCACATTCGCTCTCTGTTGTGCAGGTCTAAGTGCAACAGATAATGATATGGTTTTCCGGTCACATATTGCGGCCAATCTAGGACACAGTTGCTCTGTAAATGGTAGCTGTCTGCTTAAAATCATCTAAACCAGATTGAGTGATGTGCTGGACTTAAAAGGCTTTTTAAGGGTAAATTACTATTCACAAGCAATTTGGTCCAGTACTAAGCCGATATGGATCCAGGAATCTGGCCCTGGAGGTATAGGATAAAGCTTTTCTTAGTTTCTGGAAATAGGGCTCTAATTCTGTTTCTTTTTGTTTACCTGGAAGGTTTTGGCAGAGCAGGCTGTACTTGTGAAATTCCAGCAGTTTTTTCTGTCTTTGTTGTGCATTATTTTCAGGTGTACGAGCATGTGTATGAGACAGTGGACATAAATAGCAGCCCAGAAGTGAGAGCCAATGCAACAGCAAAGGTAAATGTTTACTTTGATGCTAACATAACTAACCCACCCGTTGTTTTGCTGTCTGTGCTTAGCATGAATGTTAGAGAGCGTCAATCTCATTATCTGATTACCTTGGTAAAACCTCCTTGAAATTTGACTTCCAAATATATGAGAAACTTATTTTTGACTTAAATAGTATATTAACATTTATTCCCATTGCACAAGACTGATACATGTATTATGTACTATATACGCCACTTGGTTGTTGAAAAATTTATCCAAATATCTTGGCTCTGTTCCCAGGCTACAGTGGCTGCATTTGCAGCTAGTGAGGGTCATTCTCACCCCCGTGTGGTGGAGCTCCCAAAAACAGAGGAGGGCCTGGGGTTCAACATCATGGGTGGGAAGGAACAAAATTCGCCCATCTACATCTCCCGTATCATTCCTGGAGGTATCGCTGATCGGCATGGGGGTCTGAAGAGAGGAGACCAGCTGCTCTCTGTTAATGGAGTGGTATGTACAAGACTCCAGCCCTGTTGAGTGAAGACTTCACATTATAGTTGCATTGAATGATGTAAGCAATTTAAAACCTAACGTTGACACCTTTAGGTTACCTTAGGAAGGTTATCCAATGTCCTTAGCTGGCTATTTAGCCGGCTAGTTAACCCTGGAATATAGATAAAATTTTAAATACCTGTTCACTGTAGAGGAGCATTTTCAAAAGCTCAGTTTTCGCTAGATACAATGCTGTCTCAGCGTGGACAGATGGGCGAAATGTCAAGAGCACTTATTTTTCAGTGTATCTTAATTAATTTTGACACAGCCTAAAAGCCATGAATGAAGATTTTGGCATTATTTGCTCACTCTTGTGTTGTTCACACCCCCTATGGCTTTGTTTTTTAAACAAAAAAAACTGTTGTTATTTGTCATTACAATATTAGTAGATTGTGACTATTTACACAAAAGTGATTCAATGGTTGTCAGTTGTGAGCACTGATGATGATGTCAGAGAATAAGCAATCTTGCGTTTTCCTCTTGTTTCAGAGTGTAGAAGGAGAGCACCATGAGAAGGCTGTGGAGCTGTTGAAAGCTGCTCAGGGTACAGTAAAGCTGGTGGTCCGATACACCCCTAAGGTTCTAGAAGAGATGGAGTCCCGCTTTGAGAAGTTGAGGTCTGCCAAACGCCGGCAACAGAACAACTACCCCCAGTAGGGCACCTCTCCTGTGCCCCTCCCCCCCTCGCTCTCTCATTGTCTTTAATTCTTCTGCCATCTGTCTTTCTCGATCACACTTGCTCACCCCCCCCCTCCAGCCAGGGATTAGCCACATGTTTGGCACTTATTTTTGTGAAATTTTCTAAGTCCTGTCATCAATTTTATAAGTCTTTTCACAAACTTCTTTCTCATAGCATAAACACTACATTGGCTTTTTATGATGTCACGCATATGTCATTTGTCATTGTAAGGGGATCATTGGAATGTAATATTGCAGACTCCTGAGGGGTTTTGAATGAAAATGTCAAAAAGTGCCTCAGAGATTATGCCCACAGCCATTGGTATATATTACTATCATAGGCTGTTTTATGGTCCAGGCTCATAATGATTGAACACTACCATCTCACCCAAAAGTGTATACAAAGAATAATCTAAAAAGAAAATATGTTTTTATTGATTTATGGTTTATTGTATTTTATAAGTGTTTGCCCATAGAAACGCTTATTTTGGTCTCCTGAGTGAGACATGGCAAAGCAGTGACACAAGCATCTCACAGAGCGGCTGTTTACTTCAGACTTAAAATGTCAGCTGTGACTATTCTGTTTACTCCGGTAAAGAACCTTAAATGCCAGACCCTTCCTATTTACTGACCCTGATTGATTGACTTTCACTGTTTGTTTTCAGTACTTGTTGGGAAATATTCTGTCTGAACATCTATATCTGCTGTAACTGGCAGCTAAAAGTGTAATCAAATAAACATCAACGTAAAACAAAAATAGGGAAAAGTTAACCAATGCTACGCTGTAAAAACATTGCGTAAAGACTGGTTTAGAGCTGTTGAATAAAACGTGTTACAAACGGCTCTGATTGGCATGTAAACAGTGCTTTGGATTGAACATTTGTGAATTCAGTGTTTACCAATAGCATCGAGCAGGCCTGCCAAACAGCTGTTCTGAGGAGATGCTAGTGACACTGTTTGGACATTGAATAATTTTATATTTATCTGTTTAAAAACATTGTTGTAGCAGTACTGCCCCTTAAAAAGCACATAGAAACACAATGTATCTGTTTCCCATGCAAGCTTGCGTTTCAGTTTTTATTTTTAAGACCTTGCATAAGAAACACTCAGTTTGAGACCACAGGGGAACATCAGCATGTTTTACTTGTTTTATTGCTCATTCATCTGTTGTATTAAAATGCTTTATGAATGTTAATGTGGCACTTGCCTTTCAGCCCTGTATGGGTCCATATGGTCTGCCTAGATCACACTGGTAATTACAAAGACCTGCGTCATGGTTCACAATCCATTTCACTTCAGTGGTTATTGTATTATCACAATGCAACTGAGCATAAGCCTAGCAACAATGAATGAATCAATGAATGTTAGAGAATGTAAACTTTATTAACACCATTTATCAACATGCGTTTTATAAAATGTCTAAACGGAACTTAAAATTGGTGCTGCCTTTATATTTTTTTTCCCTGTTTTTATTTATTTGTTTTTGAAGAATCCAAACAGATTCCTTAATGCAATAAGACCTGGTGATGACAGCTTCTTTTTAGGAACCAGAAAACCTGTTCAGTCTTTGAGGTCAGTCATTTGTTGATCCATGTAGAAAATTCAGAATCTAGAGTTACGATATTTAACTATTAGCTTTTAGGTTTAACCAGTTACCTTAGGTTTACCTCCACTTGTTAATCTCATGACCACATTAGAATGATTTGTTTGAGTTAGTGTGGTTTGTCAGGAATCAAGAATGCATTTTAGCAGTACTTTAACACCGCATTTTCACTTTGTACTCATTTTCACAAAATGCAACACACTTGATGTATTTTTAACCTCAAATGCAGGTATTTTCAGTGTCTGACAAGCTCGGGGAAAAAAGTCTATTTTTCTCTGTCTCTCATGAAATATTTAACGTGTCTAATTATAGGCCCATGACTCACCCTGAGCTGTGAGATATACGTAGGTGTTTAGGGGGTGAGATGAAAGGGAGGTCTGATGTCTTGCATGAAGGAATCATTGTGTTATTGACAAAAAACAGCATCAAGAATCAAGTTACCTATTTTCTTTCTGTGCCGTATAAGGTGCTCAGGTTGGACGTTTCTATAATATCATGATTTTAAAGCCTCGTGTATCACAAGAGCAATAAGACATTTTTCTGTTCCTGTAATCATCTCAGACAGGTTACTCACTCCCCATTAATACTTGCAGTTGTTCACGGGGGCTGGCTGACTATTTTTATAAACTCACTTTCTTTTGATACGTTTCCCTCTTTTGATAAATGATTTTGGTTTTCTCTTCTTTCCAATAAAGGCTTTGTGTATTGGTTAATCTTGATCAAGTTAATATAAGACCAAACTTCTGGAAACTCTTTCTATTTCTAGTCAGCTAGTTTGGATCGTTTTTTAAGAACCTGTTGTACTGTTGTATTATTTACCGTTCCTGTACTGCTGTATTGTTACAGTAATGTGTCTGTATAAAGATCAATGTGATCAATGGTCAATGTGACGATGTTTTGAGGATACAGAGTTGAATTATACTGTGGATTTAAGTTTATAGTATTTGTGTGTTTTTACTGTTCGTACGTACAAGAGTGCGTACAAGAGTGAGCATGTTTTTATTAAAACAGCACTAATTATTGCTGCATCCTTATGCAACTGTACAATGTGGCATCCTTTGCCCAGGCTACTGAGTTTTTTACCTAAACACTAGAGGGCACTATAGGACAACACACTATTATAGTTTGTTGTCCTCTGCATTTAATTGAAATAATTATAATTGATAGAACATTATACAAGTTATGAGCAATTTATTTTGTTACTGTTATGATTATAATTTTAGACAAACCCTTGCATATATTATTGAAGTATGTGCTCAGTATCTAAGGAACCGCAAGCAGTCTGGAGTTGAAACCCTCACATACATCTCCTCTGTCTTAATGTGATGCCACATGGCTACAAACCAATAAAGCAACTCTCGGGGGATTTGTCAGTTCAATTTACTTTCTTGTCAACATTGTCATTGACTGCGTTCTCTCTGTCTCAGGTTCCATCTTTAAGATGCAGACCAACACGGAAAGCCTTACTGAGCCTATTAATAACGTAATATAAAACAATTCCTCTTCTGACAAGGTGTAGAAAGCCTGAACTCTGTTAATGATGAAAAATAGGGCTGCTGACTGTATTAATGAATGGATCTGTCGTTCAGGCACATCATCTGCATTTTCCTGGACTGCTTTCCAGTCATGTCTGGCTAGTGCTGTAGTCAATGGCTTATTTGCATTCTATCAAAAAACTGTTTCAATATGCTAAAGCTAAAAAAAGCTCAATCTAAAAAAAAAATAATTCTCTTCCAATTAAAGCTGTTGAAACTGTGACGTGTTTGCATTCCGGATACTTTTGTTTTTCTCGCACGTGCACAAACACAAACAGCACAATATGTTGCCTATAATTAAAACTCGCTTATATGTGCATCAATAAATAACTGAGCAAGTGTGAAAGCACCTGCACACACAGAGGACAGAGACACAACCACAGCTGTTTCACTTCAATATGGAACAGGCTCATGTGGTTGACTGTCATTTTGACACCTTTGTCGTGCCCAGCCACCGTGGCATGCCT
Source organism: Yasuhikotakia modesta (assembly GCA_036877545.1). Classification (NCBI taxonomy): domain Eukaryota; kingdom Metazoa; phylum Chordata; class Actinopteri; order Cypriniformes; family Botiidae; genus Yasuhikotakia; species Yasuhikotakia modesta. Next base: position 60,229 of record JBAJNP010000108.1, on the reverse strand, counting down.
GGGCCTCATATCAATCATTTTATGCTCCCTAACCTGCCATCAAATTGCCCAGGAGACGTTCCAGAACAAAGCCATGCTGGACAGCCATGCTATCTGCACTCATGGATAATAGCAGTGAGGCAATGCTTCCAGATTGGCTTTGTATGGGCTTTGTTACATTAATACCAGCAGCTTGTGGATTCCGGGGCACATTTTGAACCCTGTGAAATGCATTCACTGGACGTTCCTTCACTGGCATTGATAGGAAAGTGCGTCTTTATTTCGACTGCAGATGTAAAAGCATCAGATGACTGTCAATGTGAACACAGTTAGGAGGTGACTTTATGACACGTGTTAGTTCAAACTAATCCAGCTTCTGCATATAATATAGATTTGCACACTTTCTTTTGTTTGTTGGGACAAATGGCAGTTTACTAAAGGGTGAGTGAAACAGGGTGTGTTCACACTCAGGTTTGCTTTGATTTAAACTGTATTGCAATTGTACTGTTAGTGCTGTTTATTTGAATAATGCGATTTAAACTGAATAGAGGCCTGAATTTAAAACAATAAAACACCAACACAGCACTTCAACAAAACCCTTAGCTTTATTTAGCATATTATATAACGTCACAATAAGGCCTCAAGTACTATGAAATTAAATTAAAAATGAATTAAAGCAAGACAAAAACACACCCAAGCTTAAAACTATAGAAGGTGATTGAGAAATGCTGAAAACAAACAATTGCAAACAAACAATTGCAGAAAAGCAATGAAAGTATGATTTTATCATTTGATCATGGTGATGGGTCAGTTTCAGGACTGAAGACAGCAAAAGGACACAGGTTCCTTTTTCCAAACCCTGAGATGAACCAAATATGTCTCTCATTTCTTGATATCTTCTTTTGTGACTTGAGCTGGGATTAAGTACAAAAACATTATTAGACTGCAGCCTTTATTCATCAGACAGCCACTTCAAAATGATCTTCAGTGATCTATAACTTACTACAACACTACAGTGATCACCAACAAACCTGCATGCTTGCTAAACCTACAGCTTCTAAATAAAGGTTACGCTAATATTAATGAACTCTGCTGAAATGTGACTGTATTGGTCGTTGCCAGTTCTGATATTTTGTGTTTGTTGATGTATTTTCTAAAAAAAAAAGAACTTGAGTTGAAAAAAGAACACAACGTCCAATAGGTTTGTGATAAAAGGAAACACAGATTAGTGCAGCTGATTGAAACAGGTCACATTTGCTTCAACAGTGTCCACTCACATGCAGCAGTAACATCAGTGCTGTCAGTACCTGCTGGTTAGACACCTGAGGCCTTCTCTTTTATGTTGTGATGTATTAGTAAAATCAAATATCTTTGCTCACTCAAGTATCATTACAAAGTACTATAAATTCTATTGATGACTGCATAGCTGCACTATCTTACTGCCCTTAAGCATCCCATTACTCAAAACTGTTTAACTAAATCCTAATAAATCAGTTTCTGTGTTAATAGTGTTATTATGCTAGCGTGTTGAATAAATTATATCAGAAAATGCTGGTAGAGCTCATTTGTGTCTGAGAACATTATTGTCTGATATCTTGACTGGATGCAACACTAAGGTTTATGTTAAGTCTGATGCCTGTGACCTCCCATCAGCACCACAGACAGTGTGCTGAACAGCTGCATTACTGTCTGATACAAGAACTAAAAACCTCCAACCACAAATCCCTGCAGCAGATAATACAGACAACTGAAAACATATGAACCTCTATTCACAACCCAATACCTCCATCACAACCAATGCAACTGAAAGCCTTCAGCATTATCCCAGACCACTTCCATCCTTCTCATGGATGCTCTGCTCCAATGACCCCCAGAAAAAGATACAGTCACACAGAGCTTCCCATGCTGTAATACGGTGCAGTTACAGCATGTACTAGCAGGGTCTAATTTAAGCATACTAAACTCACTTTGTAAGTTGCTTTGGACAAAAGTGTCTCTTAAATGCCTAAATGTAAATGTAAACTGCCAAACCTCATACCCCTGTACTCATAGTGCATTCACAGAACTGTTCTTCATAAGTGACTTACAGGTCACAGGTGGAGAAGTGGGCAAATGAGAAGCATCAGACAGCTTCGAGAAACACCCAGAGATACAGTCGAGCGTTAGATGCAGGCAGTGTGGATGTGCAGGTAACAGATGGGGTGTTATCATGCTTACCTTGGACACATTTTAGACAGAACAAACCCGAGCTTTACTGTTTACTCACGAGCTGAGGGAGTGAGGGTGGTAGGGAATGTGATAAGAAAACAGGAAGTAAGGAGGTGGTATTAAAGTGTGACACACATCTGGAATCATGGATCACTGGATCCATTCTGGACCTTTAGATACAATACTGGGTCCAATCACAGGGTTATTAACCAAAACATACTGATGTATGCCAGAGTATGTCATACATGTTTCTTTAGAATGTTATTTTCTGGGCATATGACAATATTGTTTATTAACAATCTGGAATTTCAACAATAGGAAGATTTAAGAAAATGTTGAGGTGTTGACGGTGAATACTTACGTCGAACTTCCAATTTACACTCTACTATGTCCTCTCCGCTGTCATTGACTGCCTTACACATGTACACACCCCCATCAAACGGACAGGGTTTACGAATCTCCAGAGTCAACACACCCTGATTGCTGAACATGCGGTACTTGGCCTCATTTGTAAGGTCCATCTTGTTTTTGTACCATGTGATTTTAGGCTGCAGAACACAATAAAATGTTTTCAATCACAGTCTTATTTAAAACATTTTTGGTTTAGTAACATCAACATTCTTTCTCAGATGACATTCATATGTAACAATATTTTTTTGTTTAGTTTGTATACTGACTTATATATATACTTACATATACAGTCATATACAGTGTTATCTAAATTGTGTTTAATACTAAAGCAATCAAAAAACATCATTTTAAGAGCAAGGTGAAATAACTTCATATTTATGGAAGATGTAATGTTGAGGTCACACATGTTCACCTTAGGGATTCCTCTTACAGAACAGCTGAGTGTAGCGTTGTATCCAGATATAACTGAGCGACTCACGAGAGGATGTGTGAACTTGGGTGCCTCAGAGAAATCATGTTCTTTGTAGGTAGGATGCTTGTACACAATGCCTGGAAGGAGAAAAGAAATGTCAATGCCAAACAGTACATACTGTATCTAGGGAAGTTCCTAGAAACCAGCATTTAATATTATATTGCGTAGTATAGACTGAGTTTTAATACAATACATGCAAAGATTTTTAAATGACAGAATGACAGTCAAATAGAACAAGTGCTGGAAAAGTAGAAAAATCTACCATTTTTTCAAATGAGTGAAAATACAGTGCAGCGGCCAATCACTATGAGGTGAAGGCAGTGACTAAACATTTGAAACATCTGCCAATAGCGTTGCAGTTACTGGTGGATTCTATATTTAAATAATATAGTAATGTATTGTATTTCTGTATTTTAGAATAGAAACAGTTACACAGTTTTATTGTGGATAGGATGTGAATAGGCTGTGAGGATCTGGACAGAAATGTTTACCTGTTTTATGGATGTAGGCACTGTCTTTAGAAAGGCAAGCCTCTGGACTCAGACCCACCATGTTAATGACATACACACGGAACACATACTCATTCCCCATGATCAGATCTGACACCACACAGTTAGTGCGACGGTACTGCTCATACACAGTGTACCATTCCTTTAAGAGAAAAACACAAATCTGCTTATATATTGAGCTATACATTTAAAACACAAACTATAATCTGAGATTATAGCTGTATGTATATTGAGATGCTTATAAGACCTAAGAAACTGTCACTGTGAAACAAATGTCATTTTTGAGAATGTTTAAAATTTAGTCACAAAATAATACAGCACATTTTTTACTGATTTTTCTTACAGACGTTTTTGATTATTGTTTGTTAGCTCAAATGATGTTCCTGCCACTGATCTGGTAGAACATGGTGTTATCAATGCCAATGTTATGTGTTTCATTCTCAGGGAATGCATGAATTAATTAAATATACTGTATAGGACCTTGAATAAACTGTTTTAAATGAACTGTAAACTTTATCTAAAAGTTGTCTAAATTTGCATAAATGTAATTATTTTGAATAAATGCAAAATGTAAATACTTTTTATACAAATTGTATACATGATCAGAATATGTGTATTGTGTCTTACTGTAAATTAAAGCTGGTCTACCATACCACTAGTCACACAAGCATACTTACTTGGATATTGAACTAATCATAAATGAATCAATTCACATGACCAAATGGTCACTCTTTTTACAAAGACATAAAATCAAAACATGTCACACAACATGCATTACTTTACTTTCAACCACTTTGTCATTGATCACCAGCATACAGTATGTGGTCACATTAAGCCACCACTTCTGCTGGCTAATCCACTTTACACAGTAATGTGTTGTAACATTTGAACATTGTCATGTGACTCTCATATTTCTCTTCTGTTATGAATATCTCACTGTAAAATCGTTCCATCCATTGAAATGGACAATGGGGGAAAACAATGCAGGATCACTTGCCACGTTCATTAAGATTGTCATTACTGTGTCAGTTCAAACACTAGATGTTGGTAAGTCACCCGCTCATGAATGCAGCCCAAGGCCTACAGCCTAAAGTGCTTTTATATTTAGCAGCAGGGCATCTCTGGTTTCTGATTGAGATTGTCCTGTGAAACCTGATAATCCAGTGTCTTCCTGCCTGCTGCTCTGGACACAGGCAGAGCAATAGACTGGATCTAGTAACAAAAGTGAGGTGAAATCTAAACCGGGTGCTTTTTATTTAGCTGCTAACCTTAGTGGCTCAAGAGCACAAAGGGGTAAAGAGAGCACTATAATGACAGCACTTAAATCAGAGCAAGGCCGTTGGCTAAGATTACAGCATGCTTGCACTGAAGGGGGTCCAGGTGTTCTCGTCTGGTATGCAGGAAGTGACATGATGGAGCTTTGGGTACTGGATGTTCTGGATGCTGCTTTCCTAGCCCATAATTCAGTAACATTGGCCAAACACATGTCACTAGAGAGGTTAAAAACTGTGCCACTGATAAATAGTGTACATGCATTGCTCAATTACACTGATCACAAGCTTAGCTGCTTTAGATAGGCACTGGCAAGCTGTCAGCTAACTAATACTCTGTCTCCAAAAATCTCACTCTGAGTGTGAGATTTAATACTAACACTGCCCAGCAGGGGGAGCAGCGGTGAGAATGTGTGAGTCACTGGTTGTATTGTTCACATAAAATATGAAAGTAAATGAATGTATTGATATATAAAGCAATATATAAAGCATCGTTCTTAACCACTGAATACAATGACTTAGTCTGCATTGTCTGGATACAAAATTTGTAGTTTGTATAATTAGTAATTTTGCCCTTACCATGGTTTTCTTGTCAGCCTTTTGGATGGTGTAGCCTGTGATGTCACAGTTGCCATTATCTTTGGGTGGTTTCCACTCCAGGGCAACATTAAAGCCCCAAACATCCACCAATTTCAGGTTCTGGGGTGGACCCGGCAGGTCTTAGAGCAGATAGAGAAGAAAATTACTAATATAATAATAAATTAAACAAAAGGTAGGTTCAACTGGATCACATACAATACTTAAAATGAAACAGGTACTAGTGACTCACCTACGACTTGTATGTTCACACTAGCCCTGTCCTCCACATTCTCAATTTGCACTTGAATATCATATTTCCCAGAATCCTTTCTTTCTGATCTCCTGATGAAGAGGATGGAATCAGTCTCACTGTTTCTTATGCTGACCTGCTTTGGGTCCAGAAGCTCGTCATTCTTTGTCCAGGTCACTTTAGGTCTCGGTTTACCCTTATACAGAAGATTGGTGAAAAATGAGTCAAGACAAGGCCTCTCATTGGTCAATGACTGTTAATTTATATTCCTGACAAAGAAACTACATTTACATTTATGCATTTGTTAGACACTTCTATTGTGTAACTGTGTGAAAATATTTATATTTAATGTTCCTATGCTTTGGCAATGTAAAAATGTCTTTTCATCATGCCAACGAAGCTTTTTGAATCTGATGCTTATTCAAAGTGACTTAAAATGCATTTACTGTATACAGTATTTTTATCAGTATGTTTTGTCCTCTGGGAATCAAACCCACAACATATGCACATATGCTCCCCAAGACTGCTGAGTTTAAGGTACATTCATTGATGAATGTGGAAACTATGTATGTTTTAAATGCATGCCTAAAGAAGCCTATCACTGAAACTTATATATATATGGGATTGCCTGCTGTGTTGTGGGCACCATAGTCCCCACAGGGGTTTCACAGCTGCTGTTTAGACTCGAGTCATTGACTACCATCTGTACGTAGCCTCCCTCATTGAGTTTCAACCCTAGACCTCTGTGTATTTTTAGGCACAGAGGACAACAAAGAATAGAGACTGAAGATCTATGTCTATCTATCAAACTAGTGAACAAACTGTGAACAGACAAGTAGACAAGATACTATCTAGTCAAACACTTTGGATGGTGGAAGTATTTGGAGGTCAAAGACTGAACAGGACAAAAAGAGGACAGTCAAATGATTCATACTGAAACAAATACTTCTGTTGTTTGCAGCAATATGGAACTTTTTATACCACTGATAAGATTCACTGAAGGTTACATGTTCACATTAAGGATTATTATCAATTTTAGATGTATGTACAAACTGTTGTAGTAGGATGAAAAAGACGTTATTTTCTCACCTGGAAGGGGATGACCAGGTTAATAGTTTCTCCTACTTTCCTGATGATCGTCTGACGAACATTACGAGGCAGCCAGATTTTGGGACGCTCTGCAATTAATACAAAGTACATCTTTGTACTATTTGTTTGTATTAACTTACTAGTAAAACTTAACATGGCAGCTCAGGACCCTAGAACACAATTGCCTCTTCTACACATTTCCTCTCCCGTACTTTACATTATTATTATTAAAATATCATAACATTTAACTTCATAGGCCCAATAGCCTAACCTATAGCCACAAGTAATAACATACAGCGGTGGACAGGCCAACATTTTCAGACCAATATACAAAAAAAAATTGTTTAAAGAAGTTATGAATACCCTTCCTGAAAGAGTGAGCCTGTAATTTGAAGATCATTCTCTGAACTGACCAGGTTGAACTTTTGAAGCACACACACATCTTGCTGTGACTATTTTCCTCACTGTAGTACTTACGCATGATTTCACGGATGGTCACTGGTTGTTGCAGTGTGGCAGGAGGGCTTGGGCCTGCCATATTAAATGCCCTTACACGGAACTGCATCCTCTCGCCTGTTGGCAGGTCCCGGATGATCACAGAGGTTCTTTCTGTAAGACCCGCAAATGCAGGAATCCACTCATCAGCTGCAGAGATAAAAACACAGACTTTAGTCTATAATAGTTCTATAATTCTATAACAATACTTTAACTGAGTATTCAGAATTATTCTACTTCACCTGATCTGTTCAATGTATAGATAGATAGATAGATAGTTAGAAACAACTGTCAGATCGAGGAAACTCTAGCTCAAATGCAGGAAACATCTGTGTTTATGTTTCAAGTCTCTTTTTTAAGATTATGGCACACAGCAAACACTATGACTTCTGTGATTGGAGCTCTGGGCATATAAAATTGGCTATATAGACCAAGTGGATTTGCCTGAACTGTGAAACCTGACTAAATCTTTAAACCATTCAAACTGTGTGTGTGCATTGTATTTAAAAACATCACTTACAGCCCTCTTTGCAGTACTCGACTCCATAGCCATCAAGATCAACTGAGCCTATCTTCTCTGGAGTCTTCCACTTCAGCGAGATGGTGGTGTCACTTATGTCATCCACACACAGGCCAACTGGCTCACTGGTAGGAGCTGTGGGCAGAAACAAGATATGGATGAAATGGTGTTCCATGTAAAAGAAAAGACAGGTTCATATTTGTCCGATCTGTATATCTGTAGACATAGCAAATACATAAGCATTTCACATTTAGATCTCATCATTTCATCGTTTTATCTCAGTACTCTCAATTGACCATTTTTATTATTTGTTTCATATATACACATACACACACACACAAGCATTTTTCTAATAAGCCTCTTTTTAAAGATTTTTCCTTGTCAAATAAAAACTAAAACGTATTTTGTTTTTGAGTGTTGTTGTGTATTTTGAGTGTACACAGTTGCTGTATCAGACTTATACTGTAACTAAGCCATCAAAGTCATAAATAGAATGAAATACATTTTAGCAGGATTTACTTGGACTTGTCACTGTGGCCTCCACTGAAGATCTACTAAACAATGTCAGGGGAGCATAGCTTACACACCATAGCACAGAGCCATGGAAACTAGGAAACTAACCTCACTTGTGTGAGGTATAGCTATACACACCTTGCAGAATGCAGACCCTCTCACAATAACCCTTTCATCACAGACAAGAATAACAGACATGACCTGAATGTGTTGAAGTTTAACTTTGGTTAGTGATGATAAGGACCCCTGAAGATATACATGCTGTCTGTTCTGATTTGTAAGCAAGCTTAAGTCTCAAATGTTTGTGCCATATTTACGAGACAATGGCACACCAGGGTCAACCTCTATCTAAAAAGAGTGTGAACTTACAGGAAGGCCAAGAACATCTATTTTTATCTAAGTTAGCTACAGTTTAATAATTATGTTTCACTTACAGCTTTTCCCTGTAATGAAAATAGACATTTTCGCTATTAGATTAACTAGCTGAAATTAATAAAAGACTACAATGTCGACCACAACATGTTAGTGCTAAGAAGATGATTAGCTACTAGTTTGCTGTACTGAATAAGGCCTTGGATGAAAAAGTTCACTTCCAGTACATATGCAGGATTTTACCATGCACTACTATTGAGACATACTATTGAGACAAAAACTAATTAAATAATACAAAAGTTTTAAATAAAAAATCCAAATATAGTCCAATAGTCATCAATGAAACAATCCTTTTAAAAGCAAAGTTGTAGCATAGACTGAAGTAAAATAATTCATGCATTATCAGGCTCCTCAAAAGACAAAGAGTGTTAGAAATAGACGCCCTACTGCCAACAGGTTCAGGTTCTGGTGGAGGGGCAGTTTCTGCTGGGGGTGCCCCCTCCTCTGCTGGTGGTGCTGGTTCTGCAGGGGGAGCAGGGGCTTCCTCATCCCCAGGAGGAGCCTCCTCGGTCGGAGGTGGAGGAGCTTCAGCACTGGCCTCCTGAACAGGTTCTTCTGGAGGAGGTGCTTCTACCTCTGTTTTTTTGGTATCTGGAGAAGCATCAGCTGGTGGCACCTCAACAGGTTTCTTCTCAGCAGTCTTGGGGAGCATAGGTTTGGTCATTTTGTCCCTAGATCACTTCAGTCTGGTACAGTTTCCAAGTAGCAGCTCTTGAGTTTTGTCTGTCTGCTCTGTAGCACCTGCTGAGATCCTCTCTTTTTGGCTCAGCAATGGTGACAGGATGAGCAACAAAGGAAGTGTGGCGTCCTGCCCCCTCTTCTTATTTGACAATGCAGTGGATACGACAAGACTGGACACAGCTTAACAGCGTGCTAACATGCCATTATTTATAGAGGTGAATGCCAAAGATAGTTTCCTAATCAGCTGTCTTACAACAGACAACAGGCTACACAGACAGCAATGCTTTTAACACTGCTCACTGGAAGATTAGGTGAAAGATGAGCCAGGCAAAAAATGGGTAGAAAAAACAAGCAATGCTCATATATTCAGATGAGGTTTAACCACAAGCAACCTCATCCAGAACTACATAAATGACAGAATGTGGCTGAAAAGCAAGCTATCTTTATTAGAATATTAGCCTGTACTTAAAGAAAGGTAGATGCCTTCTCATACATCTTCTCATGAAGAACAATCTGCAGCATCTACTGTACAATTGCTCATGGCATTAAATATTTGCATTTTGTTATCTAGGATGAATGGATCAAAACAGCCCGAGTCCACTAAACATCTTGCTAATGACATTAAGCATATGGTAACCTCTTGTTTAACCATTTTAACCTTACTTATGCTTAGCATTAGATGCTAAATAAAAAGCACTGAATAACAAATGCTGAAGAGAAAATATATCCTTAAGTGTCCCTAATTAAACACAATTAAGAAAAAATAAAAGCAGCAGAACTTACCAATTGGCACAAATGGCTGAGAGGCGGGACTAGGGCGTGACATGCCAATAGCGTTCACTGCATAAATGCGCATTTCATATTCCACACCCTCAATCATTCTCTTGGCCTCATATGTAGTCTCTTTATAAGGGTCAAAGTTGAGTCTCATCCATCTGTAGCTTTTTTTCTTCTTCCTTTCCAGTACATAACCTGAGAACATATTAAAACAGATAATTACTTATCTCATATAATTCAATTATATTTACTGTTATTAGAATATAAACTAACTACAGTAAGCTTTTTCTATGGCTCACTATAATATCACATACCTGTGATTGGCTGGCCACCATTAAAAAGTGGAGGATCCCACTGGACAATGCATGAATCTTCACCGACGCTCAGGATTCTGGGAGCTTCAGGTGGGTCTGGCACATCTGTAAAATATTAAAAGCACTATAATAAAGGAGCACAACAAGCTGATTTATTTGAAATATTTCAGGATTTTATATCACACACAATCCCTCAAAAAGGACCCACAATCACACTTGCTTTGGTTTCCTATAGTAGATGTGGCCTCTTTACAAGAGTCCAATTGTAGTTTGGTACATCTTACAACCCCAGCTTATTCTAAATATATATTTGTAACACATAGGCAATTTTGTCCCTATAGCACTCTGTAATGGCCAAAATACTTCAATATTTTGGACTAGCATATGGAAATAATGTCCTAAAGTTTACCTTTCGTTACTCTATAACATGCCAGAAGAACAAACACGTAGGACAAGAGTCAAGTTGGCAATACATCAAACACAGGGTAAAAAATAAACAGCCAGGAAAAGACCTGGACAGATCAGATGGAACACTGAGTTCAGTTTGTGGCCAATCAACACAAAAACACTAGTGCTTTATCTAGGGTAAAAAGACATACAGTCAGATGTTGCAACATATTGATGTCAAGGAAAAAACTCCAGGCTCTCAGAGAACAGTTGGCAAGTGTTTCAGTCCAAAGGATGTTTAAAAGACAGCATACCAACAACTTTGACATTAATGTCAGCTGTATCTTCCCCAGCAGGATTCCGTACAATGACGGAGTACATGCCCTCATCTTGACGCTCCGCCCCCTCAATTGTAAAGATGCAATGGCCTTTGGTACTTTCCACATGAACACGCCCATCTGTGTCTGTAAGCACCTAATCATCCAATCACAATTAGTTGTTATAAAAAGGAATTCAACAATGGCTTGAAATTACATCACTTTTAAATCAGTCATGTCACATTCACACAGCTAAAAAAACAGGCAATAAAGAAGAGACCAGGAAGAGGAAATTTTTAATATAGTTGCAAATGCCAAACACCCATAGATATGACAGCTTTCTGAAATCTTAAATATTATACAGTACCTGTTCATTACCTCCTCTAGTTCCCATAAGCCGTGCTCAGCTTAGCTTTGCAAACACTATACCTAATAAAGTTTAGATTATGAAAGATGCACTCACCTGGTAGACATAGTATTGTATGCTACTAAGCACACAGTGTTCATAAAAAACTTGTGTAGCAGTGTGAGGATCTCAGGTGTGCCTCATTTACATTTTAAAGTAATTTCTTAGTTAAATGTTAGTGAAGTCTGTTTCCTTTTTAACCAGGACAAGACGAACCACAGTTGAAATAGATAAATAGAGACTTTCTCAAATTTCCCTGTTTTCAATCACCACAACGAGTGATAAAATGCAAATGATACAGTTAGAAATGGAGTGTTAAATATTGCAAAGCAAAATAAGTTCTGTGGATTGTCTCCCTGGATTAAATTGACCAAAACTCAACCACTGTGCAACTTTAGTCAATGAAAGGCATTCAACATCACAGCCAAAGCAAGGGTCACGCATTAAAGACCCTGACAATGTTCAGTATACAAGCAGGTGGGGTTATTGTTTGTAAGCCCAAACTCACTTCACCGTCTTTCAAAGTCCATGTGTGAGCTGGTTCAGGATGCGACTCTCCCTCCTTGAGTTTAGCCTACATAAGCAAAGCAGAAGCTGTGAAGCCATTGCAACCGGGTCAAAGGTTAAATGTAAAAAACTGGACTGTCAACTTCCCATCTCTGTACAAACCTCTCAGTCCCAGAGAACCTGCAAATACTTTTTGGTTACAGCTAGATTTTACCTACCTGCCAGAGCATCTAAGGCCCTGATGTCCATGTGCTAGATCTCCTGTCACATTTACAGGACAACATGGCAAATCATGAACCAATTTTAAAATACTGCAGTGGAATTCATAAAACATAAGAGACTTAAGTGACACAGTGACTACAAAAGTCAAACCTAACTAACAATTTAGGCTATAAAAATGCTTCCATAATATTTCCATTAATTAACAAAAACACTAAAAACTTTTTGAAAAGTTCCAATCATCAGTACTGGACATTTACATTGTATTAACGTTGCTTGGTTTTATAGAAAACATTTTATGAACTATGATCTTTTAATTCTGTAACATTTTTTTTATTTCCACTAACTACTTAAGAGTAACCATGTTAAAGAAATAAAAAATCTCTGTTAGCTGGGTAAACTGTAGAATTGTAGTTCCTCATGTAGTAAATTGTTAGCAAGTTAGGCTTAAAAAAATTTGTGTGTAATACAAAATTTGAAATTTCCTCCAAAATTGTTAACCACAAACCATCTATATCAACATTTATAATGAATTCTATTTTAAATTTAATAAACCATCTACCTTGTCAAACTTTGTCCAGACCACAGTGGGTGCAGGATCTCCAGTAATTGGTACATCAAGTCGCAGTTTGTTTCCTGCCACAACCAAGATTGTGGACTCAGCAGTGCGACCCATGCAGTCCAGATGAATCTTAGGAGGATCTTCAGTCCACATAAATAAAAGCACAGCAACCAGTCAAATATTATTTGCCTTTAAATACATCTTAAAGTAATTACTTGGAAAATCATTTCATCAATAGGTAATATTGTTGCATTGTTGTCTTTTTTTTTACCTTGGCGAGGAACATAGTCAATCTTGACCTCTGGAAAGATAAGAAATATTCATTTGCAGAACAAATTTTAAGCTACTATGAAAATCAATTAAAAAAATAAATAAATCATATAAATAAATAAATCATATAAGATACCCAGGAAGTTGAGCTTGGCAGAAAGATTGAAGGCATATCCCTCAGGAACAAAGGTGTAGTCGCCCTCATCCTCTGGCTTCACATCATCAATGGTGAGTTTATGAATCCTACAGAAAGCACAGAGTAATAATATTTAGTATTCTGTAAACAAATCCTACAGAATAATAAACATCTAAGCATATGATCTTTTTTGATGACATCTCAATTAATGACTTCACCATGTTAAACATTTTAATCTGCATACTTGTTGAATAAACCAGCTAGCCAAAGAACTGTGCTGGTCCCAACCCATCTATGCTGCTTTGGTGCTGCTCAAGCATAGTGATGTTACTATACTATACTAGCAAAACATAGTGCAATAAGTGCAGCTGATTGATACAATAAGTCTTGCTGGTTAACTTTATTTTCAAAAGATGGAGAAATCAGCACATTTTGTACTGGAAATTAGCATCTACTACACATCATACTGTATGCTGGTCTTTACAACATGGTAGACATAACATCTACCTATAGCATTCCTAAACACACTCACCTGCCAATGTGTGTGATGTGAGTTCTGGCATCAGGCTTCACCTCCACTCCATTTTTGTACCAAATGCCTTTCACATTCTCATCAGAAACCTCACACTTAAACACAGCCTGATCTTTGGCCTTCACCGTCAGGTCAGCAATGCTTTGATAGACCTCTAGCTCCTTCTCTAAAGATCATAGGTCACAGAGAACATGATGTCACCACACACTGTCCCCCAAAAAACAAACAGCTCAAACAGAAGGCCTAAACAAAACTAAATATGGAAGTGCACCACGTTACACTTCAAATGTGGCACTAGCATACGTTAGCATACAACATTACTATCAAATTAAAAGTACCAAAGCTACAATGGTATTACTATGTTTTTGTTAAACATAGTAAAACCATTTTAAATATAAAAACTGTATTAATTTTAAATTAAATAAATGCTATAGTATATGATTCCAGTCATTTCTCTTTGTACTGTAGAAAAATACTGTGACATAATCTCATATCATCACTGTACCTCCACAATTTTTAAACTTTTAGGGGTTTGCAAAAGTTTTAAAAAATTGTTTATATATATTATATAAATTAACCAGAAACATATTTTGAAGGTAAATGTAATTTGATTGGCAGCAATAGGGACTTTTGAGAGCAGTAGTTAAAAACAAAAAACAAAAGGCAGGGTAAAAGTAAGGTAACAGTCTCACTAGCACACTGGTAGAGTTACAGTGTTGTTGACTACCTCTCGTACTTGATCAAAAGCCCAGATATACTGAAGCAACCTGGTATCAGACATACCTGCATATCAGGTTGCTTGTAAGATACTAGACATGCTTGAAGACTCAGAATAACAAAGAATAAAACAGGGAGAGTGTGAAAAGGAGAAAAATACACACAATAAAAATAAATGAGAGAAAAGTAATGAATCATAAATCTTTCTTAGACGCTAATAAAAGTAAAGGAGAGAGTGCTGGGTGACAATGTCAGAAAGAGACAGTAAAAGAGAAAGAAACAGACAGAGTCATCTGCCCTGTTAAAATATATGGGCCAGGCAGTCTAACAATAGCTGGCATGTGGACATTGTGTGAGCTGTAACCTTGTGTCTGTGGCCATGTTTTTGGACAGTCCAGTGGTAAGCTTTGAGTGACATAGCCATGTGTGGGCAGGGTTATCGGTTATAGGCTGGAGTTATGAATGCTTAGTGCTTTAAATGCAAATCCTTACAAACAGCTTTTTCCCAGTTCCAAATCCTTAAATATTAGGAACCTACATGACTGACATATATAGTGTATATATTTCCCATATATAGCAGTGAGAGAGGGTGGAATCCATTTGGTTTTTTCTCACATAATACAGACCAGCAATCCTTCATGGCTCCTCACATTTAGAAAAAAGCAATGGTGATTAAAATCAAGACATTTTAGAGGATTAGCTATACATACCCTGGACCAAAAGCTCTGCTAAAGATTGGCCTCCATTGGTTTTCACAAGATAATGTCCACAGTCTTCCTTGGTCGCATCATTGATGATAAGAACATGTTTACATCCATCTTTTTTGAAGCGGTACTTGAAGGACTCATCTCTGGTGAGTTCCACGCCATCTTTCTCCCTGCAAGTGTCAGTAATTCTGTACATTTTACATCGCATACATTTGGGTTAATTTCAAATGTATGTAAGTATAAGTTCATGTATAAGGTAAAAATATTAACTGAAATAATCTCAGTTTTTTTAACTCTTATTATTTTGACATTATTATTATTTACAAAATATTTTTTACAAATATTTTTTGATTCAAGATATTATGATTCAAAGAGGTTTGCAATTGAACACGTTGTGATTTTTTGAAAATGGCAATGATGCTACAGTGCTTAAAGTGGCAGCTACAGTACTCAAAACCTCTTAAACATTCATTAACAACAAGTCAATGAGAACAAGTGGAATAAATCAAAAGACTGAAATAGTAAAGGACTATCAATTCATATCAAGCTGATAGCTGCTAATCTTTTCTGATGCACCCACATGCTTCTGTGCTGATCCCAAAGGGACACAACTCTACATGTTAACTACAATACATTTGGTCTCAGGTCAGATTAGGCAGAAGACTCAAAATGACATTCCTCTCATATTTCATCCTATCCCACTTTAATATAAAAAAATAAACAGAGAACTATCAGTACCAGGAACAATGCACTGGCATCACTAATCATGTCGGTAGCAGAAACTCCTCTAGTATTGAAGAGAGGACTGCTGATGACTTTCTCATGCCATTCTAGGACACTTCAGAGGTGCTAAAAGATTGCAATGACCTTTTCCAGGCACTGGTTTACAGCCCCGAATGACGTCGAGCTTTGGCTGCCGCTATGGCGGAACCAGCGCCCGCTCATGCACGCGCCACCATCTGTCAGTCAATGTGACTCATCCACGCAAAGCCATTAAAGAGACACACATGCCATCTGCTGGACATCGAAGGAATGTCGGGACTCTGACAGCCAAGCAGATGGATTGCTTGTGAAGTTGTCACCTTGTGTAAACTCTTCTCGGTTTCAGGAGATGTGTTTGATGAGATGTGGCTTGTCACAGGTACTGTATCGGTTTTTCAGTTGTTGCATGTGCATTTGTGCGTTTACATCTTACTTGAAAGAACATTATTGATCTACTGTATCCTGAAAAGCGGCGTTAATGAAAATGTGCACGTGTGCGCGCGTAAAGAAAGGCTTACCATTTCACCTGAGCCCCTTCTTCAGACACCTCACACTCAAACTCCACTCTTTCTCCTTTCATTACCATCTGATCTTCTAGGTTGCGCAGAATCAAAACAGGGGGCTCTAAAAGACAGAGAAGAAAAGGGGAACAGAGTGGCATGGAGTAATGGGGGAATTTAGCTTTGTTTTACATATGAATACATGCTGCGTGAGGCACCTTTAACAAAGAGCTCAGTGAAGCTCTTCTCATCTCCAATCACGCAGGTGTAGGCAGCGTCATCAGCCAGAGTGCAGTGGTTGATGGTGAGGAAGCGTTTGTTGCCCACACTCTCAAAAATGTACCTGCGGGGAATGGGGGGTTATTTATTGGCATTTCCAGCTTTGTTCTGTAGATGGGGACAGAGAATCACTGTTAGCAGGTTCGCCCATCTAAAGTGGGACACTCAAGCGTCCCGTAGTGCGTGTGGTTCTGTGTTACTTACTGGAAGAGAATCAATTTTAAAACAGTATTAGTTTAAACATTGTGTGGAATAACTTTAATTAAACCACAGCAATGACAAAACTATCAAAATGTCTTAAAACTATTATAAGCCTAAAGAGAATAATAAACCACATGACATAAAACTTGTTTAACTGTAATAAATCATTCTGATTATGTGATTTAAAGATAAATTTTAATGTCAAAACAATGTTACCATGTAGCCTAGCTGTATACATTTAATGTATACATTCAAAACATGTTTTCATCAGGTTTCATTGAAACATGTTGAATGTTTTTTCTTGCTTCTAAGAAAAGTTTTTCTATTGTTATTTCAGCTTGTCCTTAAACATCTTTGACAGTCTCCACCTGTGACAGCTGTCATCTGAGCACTGCTATGTATTCTTAGAACTCTGTTCCTGAATATTCATAGAGTCAACAAGTCGTGTGAGACTCTAACTCTACTGACGGGCCGGAGGCTGCTTATCATGTGCAGGCCACATATTTCACATGCAGACTGCTGAGTGCCACTTACTTGCTGCAGTTGATAATGGCGAGCAGGAAGAGGTCACCGTCCATCCACCAACACACAAGTGTCATCAAGAGTCAAAGATATACACAGTTAGTTGTGAAACTGTCCTTTCCAAGAACTTTAAGAGAATGTACAGTAAACAAAATGTAACACCATGTTTATTTAAAGCCAAAGGCCCTAAGCATATACCTTCCAGTGAGATGAATCTCTTGTCCATTTTTTAGCCACTTAACCTCTGCGTCAGGATTGGCCACCTCGATTTGCAGTTTGATCCTGTGTCCCTTTTCAACTTGGTAGGCTGGATCAAGCTTCTTAAGAAATGCTGCAGTTTACACCAGCAAATTATTTTGTTAATTTTTCTTAAAATAATATGCAGTAAAGCAGGTTTGTTTTAAGATATTACTAATATCATTATTAACATTTGACTTTTCTTCAAGTAATGGTATAGATAGCCAAAGTTCATAGATAGCCTTGTCATATGACAAGAAAACATACGACAGAAGATTCCTTTTGTTTCTTGTATGTTTACAAACAATATTACAAAAGCAACAGTGAAATAATATGTAGAGTGCATCACTGGTGTGGTCTTTATGGTAAATTAATTAATTGCAGACCTGCACTTTTCTTCTCCTCTTTTCTCATTTTTTTGAGTCTCTTAAGCATCCCACGCAGGTCTGTGATTCCATACTGGAAGGCGATCTTCTCATACTCTGATGGTGGAGCGTTCTGGAGGATTTCCCAAACATCTATGTCAGGCTCTGTGCTCACTTGAACAGCTCTGGAGCCCCACAACACAAGACGGACATAAATCAGAACAGGTGGGAAATCACATCTACCTGTATTTTGCATTGATTTAACATCATTATTTTAATATTCAAAAACAAGGTGATCTTAGCACTACTGTTAGGCAGATTAATAAAAGAGTAAAAAAACATTGCAGCTTTATGCTAATAAATAGAGTTCTGTTCTATTTATTAAGCTTACCGTGGGCCAGTTTTTAAGAAACTGCTGCACTTATGTAGAGGCAGAACCACAAGCGTCAAGCATGGTAAGACAAACCACAGCAGATTATTGCACATTACCAAGCTCTCAGATCTATATGCAAGCACTTAAACAATACTTAAAAAACATCCATGTTCACATTTATCACACTGCATTACCTTCATGTGCATCTTATTTGTATGAATGTATATATGACTGTACAACAATGTTTATAAAAAACACATTTAGTATTGTTGTCAGAGTAAGTGAATGTGGATGAATTTGGTGGGTTGTAAAATGACAAATGTGTATTTATAGTGCATTTAGTGCATGTGTAATGATGAAAAATATCTGCTAAGAATAATTCAAATGTGATTGTCAATCTAGTTCTATTAGAAGTAAGTGTGTGGTCCTATAGAAGAACTAAAGTTGGCAATCAGTGACTGATTAGGTAAGACTTATCAAAGCAAACCTGTCAGGCACACACAGCTGTTAATACAACACTCAGCATTCCTTCATGCATACTGTAAACCAAACTGTTCAATGCACTTACTCTCTGAATTTTGGAAGAGAAGAGCAAAAACAACAATTATACACAAATAAGCCTTAATTAAATTGTTGTGCATGTCACTAGCTGAATAATGAAATAATAAATAAAATAATAGATGCATGTAAACATTTAATTTACCTTCATCAAACTGGCATTCATTAAATATATGGGCAAAGGAAATTTGCAGACATTGAATGTATTTGATGTATTTAATATGTCAAATGTGTGAAGACTGACCTCTTTTTTAATAAGGCACTAAAATCCAGTTCCCCTGAATCTTCACCTGCATCTGTGCTACTGTTAGAGTCATAGAACAAAAACATGAGCAAACAGAACAGTGTAACATTCTAACCTTCCTATGCAGTATAAAAATGTTCAAACCATTAAACATAATAGCAAAAGTATTTGTCCTCATAAAATTGTTCTGCGGTTTTAGTCCAAGATCTCTTAGACCAGCATTAGAGAAATCTATATACTAGTGTACTTAAATAAATTGTTAAAAATATCTTATAATGGCTATACTCATTTATATCCTTTCATTATGTACAGTCACTTAGGGGAGACTGATCAAAATGTTATTTTACAGATTTTAAACCAATCAACCATTTTCCAGAATAAGCATGTTATACACAGTACCACCTCCAATATTACCTAATTTTAAATATGTGTAATATGTCACAACAGGGGACATATATATGGTCCCTAAAAAAACATATATAATGCAGATGAATACAAACATATGGCAGAGATGTATACAGGAATGTATGGGACAGGTTTTTACAGGCATATATGGAACATGTGTATACAGGCATATATGCGATAGGTGTATACAAGCATATATGGGACATGTGTATACAGGCATATATGAGAGGGGTGTAAACAAGCATATATGAGACATGTGTATACAGGCATATATGGGACAGTGTCACAACCAATACATGCACACTCAATTACACCTACATCATTGACTTTAAAAGAGTCCACAGCCTGCTTTGGCTGTTTTTAAAATGCATGTTTTGCTGGAGGACAATGAGGATAACCCAAAGAGCAAAAATGATAAGAAATATATAACAGACCTCCTTTATCATCAAACACAACTGTGCACAACAAAAGCCCAGAAATCTTATAGTCTATAAGACTATAAGTGTTAATCTCAACCTACAGCCCATAGGTGGATTGAACACTACTGCTTCTAAGCATATAGTCTTATCCTTTGGTTTTACCACATGTAGCACAGTACATGGCATGAGAGGAAAACCAAAGAGAAACATCACTCAAAGTTTGCACAGCTGGTTCCACTGATTTTGACAAGGTTTCAGCCACAGTTAAGAAGAGGTGTGTTTCTGTTACTACATTTCAGACTGCTGTACATTTTTAAAGTGTTTCTGTAGCTTAGCATGTAAAGTTCCCAGTCTTTGGGAACTATATTTTCATCAGTTCCCAAAGACTGATGAAAATATATACACAACTGGACAATAGGCCTTTGATCAAAGCATGGGCCAGATGCATAAAATGTATTATAAGTTGCTTCACATTAATTAGTTTCTGATTAAATTGGTGGCAAAGCATTCTGTGTTCGGGTATGCTGAATCCAGAATGTTATTAGTGTGATCTTCTAATCTGCTTACTCTTAATCAGTGGCTGCACTTGAAAAGATCAGTGGACGGGGAAATCATATTCACTTCAATGCTTATTGCCTCTGATACACCAGTAATGAGTGTTGGGAAATTACTCTTCTCACAAAAACACAGGAAAGGGGTGAGAAGAGAACAGAGGGGAAATGAGAGCTAGAATTAGAGCCTGCCAAGGTCCTTGGAGAGTGAGTCATAAAGCGTCAGCAATGACTAACATCAACTCTCCTTAGATGTTGGCACACAAAGGGAAGAGATTGAAAAGGACAGAAAGAAAAGGGCAGGCTATAGCAGATGACTGACAGAGAGACGTGAAGTGCCTGGATGCACTTGTTTTGATGAGAAATCAGAAGGTTTGGATGAGTAAAGACAGTGACTGGGTGAATATATCCCCTGATGTTGCAGTAAACCCCTATAGCTACCTGCCATGTTCTCCCATCTTCTTCTTACCACCTGCACCGGTGCTCCTGGGTAATCAGCAGTTTTAAAATGGGTTATTGCAAAATAAATGCATAATATTAAATCCCACAAATGGACTGAAATGCTATGTGCACATACAAACAAATGCACCAAAAAAAACACAAAAATTCTAACCCCTACACAAACAGACAATTGTGTTTTTGAAATGAAATGGCACTTGTGACTTTCATGAGTCACATTTCAGCTTCTTGCAAACTTTATAAAACCTCAAAAGTCATAGAAAATACTTACGTGCGTCTAAATGCAGTGCGGATGTCAAGCCCTTCTGTTACTCGAGCCTCTGATATAGAACACGGCAGACAAATGAAAAACAAAAGCATTTACAATTCAACTTTGTGCATTTATTAGGTCAGCACTAATGACTCAATATTGTATGAGCACAAGATTTTTGAAAATTCCTTGCTGTTCTGACTGCATCTTTTAGTTGGATGAGTGGTGACATATTGCAGTTCAGCTGACAATCCGGTCATATTTATGTTCCAAATATGCATATAGTATTGACAGTTTGGTCAAGAAGTTGTTTAGACGATGGCTTACCATGTACTGTTAAGTCAAAATTACAGCTGTCAAACTTGTCTCTGGATGACACCTCACAGCGATATCCTCCAGCATAGTTTGCCTTAGCTGCAATGATATGCATCTCGAATGTGTACACCTGAATAAAACAAATACTCCACATGCATGAGGGGCACACTGCATTGGTGCACTGCATGGCTGCTTGTGTGTAGACCACATCAGACCTTAGTGTTGCGGTCATAGTGTTCCTTCAGCTGCAGGTGCTTCCCTGATTTGCTCGCTAGATCCATCCACTTTCCTTTGAACCATTTTATTGTGGGCTTCTTCAGCAGAGATGCACCACACACTTTTGCCACAAAGGTAATGTTCTCACCTACATGACAGAAAAGAAGAACATTTTCATAGCACATGTTGTTCCCATTACCAGCTTCCTGTTACCAGGAGACAGTTACTCACCTACATTGACCTCACCGCTCTGAGGTTTCTCAGTGAAGAGACCAGTAAGATCCTGCCTTGTGTCAGGCTGGTGACTTTCAGGAAGAGCTGGAGGAACATACAAAAAGCATTGATGAAGAGCATAATACAAATAAAATAAAATAAAAAAACTAGTTTATTTTTAGTCATTAAGTATTTTAAATGAGTATGTGCATATACAATGTTGTGCTATTGCACTTGTAAAATGTTTCTGTGTTTTTATATTTACCATCATGTGCACCATCAGCTACCCCATCTGATGCGTGTCCACTGGGGTCTGGAGCTGAAGTTTCAGTAGGTGCTGCTGGATTCTCTTTAGGTTCATCAGCTTTAGTCTCCACAGGGGCAGGAGGTGGGGCTTTGGCTTCTTTGGCTGCAGAGGTATAACATTATGTAATCATAATATTATTTACAGTATAATGTTATTCACTGGACTCAGATGACCGCAGGCGGTAATTTATCCCATCTGAATAAACATTTATATTTGACAATAGACCAAACACCAGGACTCTGAAAATTTCTCACTGGGATTATTGAATATATTAGACATGCACTTTCCAAATCTTTACCACTATTACTAACTTAACATCATTACTAGCTGTTTATTGCAAACATAACACAGCATGTTAAACAATAAAGCTGAAACCCCAGAGAACAAAAATGAGAGGCTGACAGCAACATTTCAGATATTTTATCCTCACACACTCTCTCTCTGTTAACAAGCGAGTGTTTTCAAACTACATTTAATTCTCCCGGGAGCTTTTCAGCTTTTTGATATTGATCTCCAGAATTCTAATAGCTCACAAATTAGGACTGAGTCTTGCTTTCATCCTCCACTGATGCTGGATAAACAGCTTTAAATACCAGCCGTGTGACCACAGCTCTGCTTAATGCTGGTAGAGCTCATGGACACCAATTAGACTTAAAGCTCCTCTTAATCGCAGCGGTCCAGCAGAAGCACAGGATTAATGGTGGGCATGTTTGCTATGACTCCCAAAATACCACTGATACTTATGTAGGCTTTCATTCATCAACAGACTTACATTTGCATCAGCATAGATGTTTCATTTCTATTTCTCTTGTAGACAGGTTGTATTGTAGCTTCAGGCCAAACACACTTGTAGTGAAAATATTCAGAAACAGTAGCCTAGACAGATGTCTAATATATAAACACAATATAAAACTGCATGTCACACCTCATTAGCTTGGAAACTGTCACCACCTGGACACAGACTACATTAAGCTAGTTATTCCTGCAGTATTTAATTAATAATTTGACACTTGTTTATAATTTTTTCCATGCATAATGACTCAAGCTCCAAGTGAGGAAGCTGAAGGACATAAGTGAAGTGAAGCACAGCTATAAGAGGTCTCGTGAGATTCCACAGCAGATTTCACAGCAGGCTTTGAAAAGTGAAAACATGGTAAGATATGTTGGTTAAATAAAACAACAACAACCAGTGACTTAGCAGGAAGCAAATCTGAAAGGTGAATTAGTTATTGTGCTCTTTTAATGTCCCAGACCATGTCCTAAGGTTGACAGGTGAGATGAAGGTGGGGTCAAAATACAGGAAGTGCAACAATAAGTCACCCTCAGAAAACTCACCCACCTTCTGACTCCTTTATTTTTAATTCAAATTTGACCTTTGACCCCCCAGCAATAACAGCATATCCCACTGCGTCCTCCTGGACTGTGTTGTTTATGGTGAGAGAATGTTTATTGCCTTCTGCTGAGATGATATACTTGTCGCTGGGTGAAATGTCCTTAGAGTCTCGCTGCCATCTCACCTTCGCATCAGACTTTTCAGTCTCTGCTTCAAATTTGACTGTTGCTCCTAACTCAGCAGTCTGAGTCTTTGGTTTCTTTGTGAAAGCAGAGACTGAGGGATTGAGGGAGGCAGGTTGGTCAATAGAAAATTATGCATTTCCAAACTTTTAATTTAAACAGCCCACCTTATGCACATAAGAAAACTAGCATGAACACTAATTTCAGGTGTCTGACATATATTAGTGGAAAATAACTTTGTCAGTTTGCCCTCGTTGGTCTGTGTAGTTACATCACGTCCGTAAACAGAAAGAAGAAAGCCCAGCTACTCTATCCCATGTTTGAATGCTGGTGGAGCTTTTTGAAGATTGTTTTGTTTAGGATTTCAACTTGTGTGGGGTTCTGTAGAAAACAGCTCTGCATGTAACTTGCAACTTCATGTTTCAAAAAGAAATGGCTAAAAAGAGGCAAAAGTTATGTATTGCAACACTTCTATTTGATTTGAAGTTGCCTTTGAAGATTTAAATATTCAAGAGGAATTATTTAAAACTGCATACTGATGACTTCATATTAAAAAACATGGTGTAAAATATGAGTATTCACAGTAATTGGCCCCAGCTCATCACATTAATAGTTTGAACAATACTTAGTGAACAAGTTTTCCCTACCAACACTTACAGGAGTTGTTGGAACTTGATCTTCATGGCTATTCTTACTCTGTTTCATGCCTCGCATTATTAACCGCTTATTCATTGTTCTTTCTTTCACTTTGAATTGTGTGACTTTGAGCACATCAGTGTGGAAAGTTCAACCATAAAGCAAGCCAACCCGCTGGGTTTAAATTTAGAGTGCACTTGCTCCATATTGATAAAGGCAGTCCACAGTGACACAGCTGCAGGTAGCTGCTAGAGGGATTAGCTGGGATCTATTTCTGTTGTCTATCAAGTGTTGGTTCCTCTCATGCCATTTGAAGTCTGCTGGTATTTCTGTTTCCTTTGTTCTACTGCTGCTGGGTAAAAGTGCAGTGACAATAACACTAATGATGTCTATATGTTAAATATGATTTGAATTTTAATGACACAGAGAGGAAAGTGCCATGTCATATGAGGGCACATAGCACACTTTAAATATCTGAGTGTTGTATGAAAAGAGACAGACAGAGTATAAAAAAATTGTGACAGATTATAAATAAAAATGGTAATTTATATTTACTGTGATGTGAAACAATGATTAAATCTATGTAATGAAGGTGACCTGGTTGATGAAGCCCATACTAAATTTTAATGGTTGTCTCACAAACATTTAAATCCTGTGAGTGTATCTAATTTCAGCCTATTGGTTAGAAGCCTTTCCAAGAGCGAACATGCTATTTGTTTGAGAGATTTAATTATGGGAGGCTACTGTATTAGCCTGCTAGGAGCAGAATGGTGTGGACATACTCTGCTAAGGGCCTACAGCCTGTGACAGACATTGAAAAAGTTTGTGAAGATAACTAGTCTGCAGACACTTAATTCCATTGGTTGATCCTGGAAAATGATGCAGCAGCGTGGTTAGAATACTGTGGGTCTTAGCTAATATCGTCACATTGGGCTGTCAAACAGGTGGTATCACATTATGGCAATCCTTTAATTCCTGCTAAGACTGGGTTATTCTGTGCCCTTCTGAAAAAAGCCCTTTAGTCTACTGTGATTATTGGATCACTTTTCCTTAGACTATTCATTAAGTGGCGCTTTAAGTGGCACTAGCTTTTTGGTTTTGAAATATGGCTATAAAACTTTAAGAAAAGGGTCAGTCAGATGTCACGAATAATGTTGCTTGGTATTAGATATGCTTGCTACTGTATATATGTAAACAGATGTTACAACACAAATTACAGTTTATGCCTTTGTTTAAAAGAAATCTTGGCAATATGAGAACAGAAACCAAATCATTTTTCAAAGAGCTTTCCAAATTGAATGATATTCCTCTTTGCAAGAATTCATTTTTGTGTTCAATTACAGATTATTTCAGATAACAACAGAATACACCAGAGAAGCAGGAGCTCTGCTCATACTGTAATTACAATAGCAAATATAATTTCATCCCCTGACCAGTGATTAACCCAGCACACATAAGGTCAAAGTTCAGAACAGTAAACCTTTCAACACATTCCTTCAAACAGCTACACAAAACAACAACAACTAACTGTATGGTTTTGAGATGGACAAAATTGATTGACAAAACCCTATTTTCTAAAAGAAAATAACCAAATACACTTGCATACCAGTTTTTTTAGTTGGCTCTGGCATCCTGGTTGTGTGTCCCTAATGGGCTCCAGCAAACAGTCATTGTGGATACCAACCTCACTTCTCTTATAATAGATACCCCACCCCCACAAATGTCCCTTAGTACATGCCCCACCTCTTTCATCTCTTTTTAAACAAAGATGATCAACACATACCTCTGCCCACCTCCCATTACTTCAATTGGATGGTGAAACAAAAAAACAAAAGGGGTCCCAAACCCTCTAGATGTTCCCCTTTAAAAAAAACAAGAAAAGTGTCAAATCATGCTCAAAAGACTTGTTTTGAACATCTGAAACACAGTGTTTTTCAACAATTTAAGTTTAAGGATGTTTTTTTTTATGAAACCCAGGGAAAATGTAAACCTAACAAGTCAATAAATTTTTCTTATGTTAAAAACCCCCCAAATCGATTAGACAGACAGAAAAATATTAAACCAGAGACACAGACAACTAATGAAAAGATTATGAAATGTTTACTGTGTTAACTGTTTAAAAGAAGGCCTCTTACTCATGGTATTACTAAGTTTCCACATGCATTGCTAAGTATGACTTGTGGTCAAGTGCCTGTCTGGTTGCCTGTTAATTGCCTAAATGAATGCTATGCAGTGTTATAATGTGAATGTAATAAGATACTGCTATAAATTAAACAAGATTAAACAGTATTTGGGGAATAGGTTAAATAAATAAAAACAGTCTATTTAAAGCTAAAATCATTTTATACAAACAATTGTTATGGTTACAAGCAACCATAAAAGACATTAATGGAGTAAGAGTTCCTTTGAAAATGTTTTGTATTTCATGATGGTTGCTGGGAAGATGTTTTAAGTGTTGTAAACACAGGGTGGATAATGTAGGACATTATTTGTATTTCAACTTCTGTAGTGTATTACAATGTTAAGCCTGATTTATGATTGTGCAGGTATTAGGTATGTGACTTTGATCACATGCACTACAGCTTTGATATGTTTATAATTTCACTTGCAATTATTGGTTTGGGGGAGAGCTGAAGTGTCCCACATTAGGACAATTCACCCACTGTTTTTACTTTCTGTCATACCTTTGTTAACCTTTTCTTGACCCTAAACCATAAAGAACACCATCAACACCCACCAGCATCTAATTTATGGATCTGCTTGAGAGAGTGTAAAGGCTCCTAAAATCCACTGAAAAGACAGTGCCTTAATTCTTTATGCCTTCTTCTATCTTTTGAAAGTCATATTGTAATGAATTGCTGATTAGCATGCATCCGCTCTCTCTTTCACAGACTACAGTTCACCTCTGATGTGCTGTGTAGTCCTTTGACCACTGTAACACAGACCTGTCAATGCCTTGTCATTGCAACATCAAACAGTCACTAACAGTTGCATACTGACAGCTGTATAAAGTTGTTAAGATGGAGGAGAACTGGGGTGGGATAGACAGATACACAGGCTATAATTCTTTAATACATTCTTATTACAATTAAATTAAAATAAATAAAATGAGCGTAACTCCAAATAAATATTAAAAGTGTCTTGGCATGCCTGATGGGAGGGTTTAATCGCACTATGGTAACTTTGGCCTGTATACTTTTGTTTTACTATCAAAAATCACCTCCCCTATTTGGCCTCCCCTAAGAGACAGGGCATAAGAGTAAAAATATTACACTATTTAATTAACTCGTTTAAATTAAAAACAGCTTCATGGTCTATTTTAATGATTTTTTTTATAAAAATTAATTTTCATTGTTTTTAATAGTGTCCCTTTTTCTGATGCTTTTTCTTGAAGTCGTGCCCTGACAAAGGGACAAATATATTGTGACCTCTCATATGTGATCAACAGAGCAGACTACGTGAGCGTTGTCACTTTTGCGTCTTGTATTGGCATTCTGAGATGAATGTGAAGGCTAGGTTTGCAGCATCTGGCGCTCAGCAACTAGAAATAATGCATGACCTTGTCAAAGAGGTTAGGGGTCTGTTGCCTGTCTGGACACACAAACTCAAGATAAGAGCTGGCTGACGGGGGCCCTTGACCTGCCATGAATGTCATCAAATCATGTTGTGTGTGACAGGTTCTGGTAAAGCATAAAATGTTTGCATATGTTGGTTTGGTCATGTACCTATATTGAATTCTACACTTAACTTACTATTGTGCCCAAAATTATTTTTGGA
Organism: Yasuhikotakia modesta; assembly: GCA_036877545.1. Taxonomy (NCBI): domain Eukaryota; kingdom Metazoa; phylum Chordata; class Actinopteri; order Cypriniformes; family Botiidae; genus Yasuhikotakia; species Yasuhikotakia modesta. Next base: position 31,865 of record JBAJNP010000108.1, on the reverse strand, counting down.
TCATGGTTGTCGAAAACATAAATATAATAAATACAAAAAATACTTAAAATAGAAATTATTGAAATAAGAATAACACCTAATGTTATGTCTGAATCCCCCTAGTGGTCTGTTTAGGTGTATTACAAATATCAGAAACTTGGTGGAAACGTTGTAGTCTTAGAACACAGAGTTTACACAGTGAGGGCAAAATGCGAAAATAAAAAGACTAAAATAGCACAGCTCTCTCATACCCTTATAAATGTTGCTATAATATAATAAAAAATATATAATCTTACATATTTTAGATTTGCACTAAATGTGTACAATTTCGTTGGTAAGGTTTAAAATGTAATAATCTGCAATGGCTTTAATCGCTAAAAGTTTCTGGGGGAATTTGAGGAGGATGTTTGTCTTTTATTTTGAAAAGGGGGATTTAATTCTACCCGGAAGTATTAATCGTAAACGCCGCAGACGCGCAGAAAAACAGTTGATCTGTATATCATAACGTGTCGGGTCCTGTTAAGTAAATGATTTACATATCTGGGAACGCTCACTGATTTCCTGGGCTTCCTGTGTTTCATTGTGATTTCCTATCCGGTTTTCTGGACACGTTATTGTTGCATCAGATAGGAGAAAATGGCACACACAGCAGATACAGGTAATGTTTCTCTTTCGTAATGTTATGATACTGCCCAATGCCATTGGTAATAAGCGCGTTTACAGTCTTTTAGGCATGTTTAGACTGGTTCATTATTGCTGACCTAACCAACCCTGCAGCTGTTTCGGATGTTTAAATATTTGATCTTCCGAAAAATTATTCCTGAACAAATGCATAAAAGGTTATGTGAAAAACATGCAGTTTCAGTGTCTCTCATATTGTGGTTCGCATATTTTATTGTTACATGTGCCTTGTGTCTCTCTGTACTTTGATTTGACAGATAATCTGATGTGACATAATGAGAATGACATACGTTTAGCTACTAAGATGACATACATTGTTGGTTGTCATGATAGATATGTATATCGTTAAGGTTATTTGGTATGTAATGCCATTAATATCACAGTAAGCGTAAGGACCGAAGGTCAATTTTCTTTCATGTATATTTCTAGATTAGCAGTCCTTAAACAATGAGTTTTAAAGGCTTCAGGTTTGCTTTTTCTGCATAGGTCAATGTGTTGCGTGTCTTGGTGGATGTTGGCAATTTAAGGGTATTTTTGTAATCACAGGAGATTTTCCAATATCTGATATCAATATCAATATCTGACTGAAAAGTGTGGTATTATGAGGTATAATGACATGGTGTGCCAGTCATTAGTATGTTGTACATTTGTGTGTGATGGTAACTGATTAATTCCAGGTGAGGTGTCAGAGGAATGAGGTTAGACTGGATTACAGGTGGCATCACAGTCTCTAACTATGTGGAGACTATGGCAAGGGCCCCTACTTAGCATCTTTCTAATGTCTGCACGTCTGTATTTATGTGTGTCTATACCCTTTTGTTTTTCCAGCCTTTGATTATGGCTTCTTACTGCGCATAAATGAGGATACTCGCAGGTTTGAGGCTTTGAACGAGTACTTGAGTAGTCGCAGTTACCTGGCCGGATACGGGCCTTCGCAGGCGGACGCAGAAGCCTTTTCGCTTCTTTGTGGGCCCCCACCAGAGCGGCATGTCCACGCCCTGCGCTGGTACAAACACATAGCCGCCCTGAAGCCCCAAATGAATGACCAGAGCCCAGAATTCAGCAGTGAGTAGACAGAATGTTCGCCTTTGTAGTCAGGGCCATGTTGTGCATGACTGTAGGTTGTAGCTGCATTGTGTATTGTTGAATGTGGTGAATACTTTAGTTAATTGCATATATGCTTGGGACTTTTATACTTTTAATTGCATGTGTATATGGATGCGAGTTATTGTGTTAGATTGCATAAGCTGAAGTGTTTACAGGAAACTGACACGGAAAGTCATAGCAAGAGTGTTTTTGACAGGCCTGGTCAATACTTAGTAGTTTGTGATGTTTAACAGCTCTTTTATCAGAAAGAAATGTTCCATGCCATTGTTTTTGCATTGTTGGCTTCACATTGTGTGTGTTTGTGTGTTACTTTCATTTTCATTATATGGTCTGTGTTACTTTTACAGCAGGTTTGCTGTCATGGAAAATTAACAGTGCATTTCAATGTATAGTTAGTAAAAGGATGGGTTATTAAATTAATTTAATCATGAACTCATGAAAGGATTGACTTTGTTTGGTATTAGATGATGTGTTGTTGATAAATCTGTATTTGCCTTTCAGCAAAAGGAAAGCGGGTGCAGCCACCTTGGTCTCCCCCTGAAGGAACAGAGATTTCAAAGCTGCGGCTCTATAACAGCCTTACACGAACCAAGGTATGTGAAACAATGAATACATGAAACATGCTGCTGTAAGTTGACATTATAGTACTTGCATTGGTATTTACAATGGTATATTAAATTTAGTATATTGAACAAGATATATTTAATATAGTATATTAAACAAACAAACATGCAAGCAATTTTTGCTTATTTTATGAATGACATTTCAGTTCTGCTCAGAACTGCAGAACTTTCTACAGCCACAAATTCAGATAGCTCTTATTTCTAAAGAAAGTAACATCACTGATAGTTTGTTCATCCCAGTTGTATATTAAAAGCTGTTATATGACTGTGGACTGCCAGTCCCATTAACATCTGTCTTTTTTTATGCATTAGGAGGTGTTTGTACCACAGAAGGGAAACCAGGTGCTGTGGTACTGCTGTGGACCCACTGTGTATGATGCCTCACACATGGGACATGCCAGGTGACACATTCCCATTCCATTCATTGCCTTTTTATCTTTTTCAAAGTGCTTCACTGCTCTAAACGGTCCAGTATACTCACCACAGTGGTCAATGAAAAGGCTGAAGCAGACATTCAGGCATTCAATTCCTGATTTGTTATTTTATGTGTTTTCAGTTTGTGAGGCTGTTAACAAAATTACATAGAATTCTCAGATATTTTGTTTCAATGTGGCTTTAACATCCAAGGCCTATGCAGTAACAAGGTTGTCTTGTATGTCCTGTGAATGTGTCATTTATAGATTTGCTGGTTTTTTTAATAAGGTATTATTTTCCTTGTATTTTCAGATCCTACATTTCTTTTGATATCCTCCGGAGAATACTGAAGAACTATTTTAAATATGATGTCTTTTATTGTATGAACATCACAGATATTGATGACAAAGTAAGAACAGCTTGCAATGTTGGAATCTTCTAAATACGCATTGAACCTAATATGAAATGTAACTGAAATACCACAAATAAAAAGTGTGACCTTGTATTTCAGATCATCAAAAGAGCTCGACAGAATTACCTGCTTCAACAGTACACAGAGAAGAAGCCCAGTGCCTCTCAGATACTGCAGGATGTGTTATCAGCCAGAACAGTGAGTTGATGTTACAATTTTTTGAATCCTTTATGTAATCCTCTATGTAATGAGAACATTGATTCTTGAAAGAGTAATTTGCTTAAAGATAAACAATATTTTCCAGAATAATTTTTTAATACTGGTTGAAACTGTGTATTTGCACATTATCATAAAGGGTATGGCTTTGAGAGCGCTTTAAACCAGAGGCGGGACCTTAAACTTCCAAAGCTAGCCTCTCCAAAATTGCCTAACCTACATTTAACTGTCATTCCGTAGGCCCCGCCCTTATGTCATTCCAGACCCGTATAACCTTTTCCCCCCCATTAAAATTGAAAAAAGATACTTACCAGTGAGATATTGAGAATTAATATAAGTTAATGAGAGCTGTTGCTTTCAAACTTCATAAAACATCTTAATAGTAGTGGTGTTAGATAAACTTCTTTCTTGGGATTGCCTACAGTTTTCACAAAACTTTTGTACTTTGTTGTAAACGATCAGTCATTATATGTGTGCCCTGCTCAGAGTGGCTCAAACTTAAAAAAGATGAACTTTAGCAGGGCAATAAAACTGGCTTTGCTGCCGGTACCTAATTAAGTACTGGCAGAAAAGCCATTCATGGATATGAATGTCATTTAGGCAACTCTCCTAAACAGCCACAGGGAAACCACAAAGTAAATCTAACGGTGGCCATCTCAACCACCCCAGCCAGTTAATAAGTGGCCCTTTAACAAGTCTATTTTTTTCTATTTTATCCTTTTCCCCTTTATTGTAATTTAAAGTAATGGTGTTGTATTGTGTTTAGCCCTTTAAAGCCAAGCTTGCTGAGACTACAGACCCAGATAAAAAGCAGATGCTGGAGAGGCTGGATGCGGCAGTGGAAGCTGCCCTGGGTCCCCTGCAGGTGGCAGTGCAGAGCAAGGATGCCACTGCTTCCATCCAGAACAAAGCAGAGGTAGATGATGTACTGTTTTCACAAGCTCGGCAGGTGACCTAGTTAGATCAGGGCCATGTGAAATATTCAACCTGAGCAGAGATAAAAAACATCAACATCGCTCAGCTGATGTTTCTCAGTGTCGCATGTATTGAACTTGTGTTCGTGTATCAGATGTTTTATGAGCTCATGGGTTGTTTCTGTGGATATATTTGTTTTATTGTGTTAATGGTTTTTATTTATAGACCCTTTTAGAGGAGGCCAAGGATCTTTTGTCAGATTGGCTGGACACTCAGTTTGGGAGCCAAGTGACAGAAAACTCAATCTTCTCTCTGTTGCCGAAATACTGGGAGGGAGAGTTTCATAAAGACATGGAAGCTCTGAATGTGAGTCAAGTCAGGCTTCTGTAGTTAATGTGAATCTGTGAATCATGCTATTTAAGTGAAGAAATTAGTTTTAAAAAGTACTGAGATGTACTTTCCTAATGCCAAACCCATGTGACATTTTCTCGTTTGTGAAACACAAAAGGTCATATGTTAGAGACATTTTGTTTCTGCTGTTCCATGAAACAAAATTTTTTAAAACCGTTTTAAAAACATGAGCTATGCCAATAATGACAGCGTTTTCATTTTTGCTTGATATATGTCTAAAAAATTACATTTATAGTATTACTTAACTTTAGTTCTATGCTGACTTAAAATATGTAAAGGGAAACTTGACAGCAATCTTTAAACCACATACTGATCCAATTATGTGTTTGACAACTTAATTACCGGCTATGCATGTTTGACATTTAATATTTCACATTAATGTGTTTAACGTTAAAGCTTAGAAGTCATAGACTCAGAAGCCTGTGGTGTTTGATTGGCAGGTCCTGCCTGCTGATGTTCTCACTCGGGTCAGTGAGTATGTGCCGGAGATCGTGGCATTTGTCAAAAGGATTGTGGACAATGGTTATGGGTAAGAGCAGAACTGTCAGTGTTGTTTTTTGATTGATTCATTTATTATTTTAAGATATAGATCTTGAACACAAGCTGTCCACATGTTTAGTTTTGCTATGTTCCCTCACCAGATATGAGTCAAATGGATCAGTGTATTTCGACACTGCAAAGTTTGATGCCTGTCCTTGTCACTCTTATGCCAAACTGGTACCAGAAGCTGTTGGTGATCAGAAAGCTCTTCAAGAGGGAGAAGGTGCAGTTTAGAACGGAAAACAACATTATAAAAGTTTTTATTATTATTATTATTACACTATTATTGCAGTTGTAATAAGGCAGCATTTGCCATCCACTAAATGTACACATAATTTAAGAAATACAGACTTGTTTTTTCTAGAAAATAAGTCCTCTTTTCATTGTCATCCACTTAGATAATGTTTCTCAATGTATCAAAATAAGATTGTAATTTTTTCCATGGCAACTAGATGGCAATGCTAAATAATTGCCTTGATGCACACTGATTATCAGATCATGCCTATACTGTAGCTCTGTTATGAACTGAACAGTGGATACAATGAGCCACAATTATCCACAGTATTTTGTAACACAGCATTAGAAAAGGATGTATAATTGCTTGTACTCTATGACTTCTTTTCCTGGTAAGTGTCTTCTCTGAATGATTTTTTTATAAGAGAGAAATATTTTTCCCTTTTGTGATTGCAGGAGACTTGAGTATTTCAGCAGACCGACTCAGTGAAAAGAGATCACAGAATGACTTTGCTTTATGGAAAGCTTCCAAGCCTGGAGAACCATCCTGGGACTCTCCATGGGGAAAGGTGAGTAGTTACACCTCACAAAAAGTGTTACTTTTGTTCATTCGACAAAACAAAACAAACATGTGCAAATGTGTTTTGTTTAAAAGTACCACGGAGAAATTATCACTGAGACTGTTTATCTGCTTACCATAAACAACTGAATGTTTAGCACAGTACAACTTATTTAAAGGTCTTTGAATGCATCGCCCTATGTTGTGCTGATTCATTTTTCTGGGGTTTGTTGAAGGGGAGACCCGGGTGGCATATTGAGTGTTCAGCCATGGCTGGATCCATATTGGGAGAGTCTATGGACATTCATGGAGGAGGTTTTGACCTGCGCTTCCCTCATCATGACAATGAATTGGCACAATCTGAGGTAACAAAGTTCTTATGTGAAAAAAGGCTAGATAGCCATTGTAAAAAAGCTGCATTTATCTTAGTTTTAGGATAGATTATGAAAGACAAGTAAGTAAGTAAAGTAAAGTGTAAGTAAACTTAAGTAAAGTGGTCTTGGAATACTGACGTTTGTATCAATATGTATATTATAACATATATTTGGTTTTCTTTTGTACAGGCTTACTTTGAGAATGATCACTGGGTGCGGTATTTTTTGCACACTGGTCACTTGACCATCGCTGGATGCAAGATGTCCAAATCTCTGAAGAACTTCATTACCATCAAGGATGCCCTGGCTAAGCACACAGGTGTTTGTGCTATAAATAAGTAGACATCTGCATATACGTGTATATACATGCCCTTCTGCTCCCTTTAATATGCCTTTAAGTAATAATCTACAAACTAATGTCTAAGTTTTAACACTGTGTATTCATGTGATGTTTGTCTTTAGCAAGGCAGCTTCGTTTGGCCTTTCTGATGCATACGTGGAAAGATACGTTGGACTACTCCAACAACACTATGGAGTCAGCCATCCAGTATGAGAGGTTCATAAATGTGAGTGACCCAGAGAAACCAGACAGGGGAGGTGATGGATACAGTACCCAAAATTCATACTCTGTCCAAATTTAATAACCGCCAGTTATCAGCATACAGAATCCTCATGAGTGCTTATCTTGATTCCTACAAGAATGTGGAAGGTCAGAGAATAGCGCATGTCCTTCAAGGCACATTAATTCTGTCTTGCGCTTCTTTCCACCTATCAATTACTCTGTCACCGAGGAATATAACATGGGCAGAGCTCCAGATTTGCCTGAAACTCACAGGCTGCCATCAGCTTGGAAACTATGAGAAGGTTACCTGTAATTGACCTACACGCTATATTTTTTTAGAGCAGTCTCACCCGAACTTCAGGTTAGGATCTTAATGAGACACTGCATTTTCAGCTACACCAGTGTGCCTCCAAAGGCTGTTCTAAAGTAAAAACCAAGATGGCTGATTAGAAAATGATGCAATGATAGTGTAATAGTGTAATCCCCCTAGCTAAATTAAAATGGCTAAAATAAAACTCTTTAATACCCCTCTGATTTTTAGATGTTCTGAGGTAAAAGCCAGAAAGATGTTAAAATTGATATCATTGGGTAAACTAAAAAAACTGAGCACACTGCTGTAGTATGAGAATTCAGCAGTGTAAGAAAAGGTGTTCAGTAGAGCTTCTTTAAATGTGTGTTTATCTGCTTTGTACTCTGAAGTCACAGGTGTGAAGTAAGTTAAAAGTGCCTGATGTATATAATTTGAAAAACAGAACTTCTATTGAACCTGAAATAGTTCTTTTACTAAGTAAAAGAAGTTGTGCTACACGACAGTGTGCTGTGTCCTCCACTTTTGTTATGTTATGAATCTGTATTTTTCCACAGGAATTCTTTCTGAATGTAAAAGATATTCTTAGAAGCCCTACTGACATCACTGGCCAATTTGAGAAATGGGAAGATGAGGAGATTGAACTGAACAAAAGGTGACACAAAATCCTTTAATTCCTAAATTATACTTTTCCTTCAAACATAATAGTTGTTCTATAGTTAAAGCTGTCACTCAATACGGTTGCGTCTGTGTGTTTGTGCAGTTTCTATGAAAAGAAAGCATCAGTTCATGAGGCACTATGTGATAACATAGACACTCGTTCGGCTCTGGAGGAGATGAGGGCTCTGGTCAGTCAGAGTAACACATACATGGCAGCCAGAAGGAGTGTTAAATTGCCGCCCAATCGCATGCTGCTGGAGAGCATTGCCCTATACTTGACCGACATGCTTAAGGTAGCATGCCACCTGTCATCACAAAAAAATCACAGTCATTTCAAAACTGTTAAAAAAATCACAGTCATTGTAAAACAAAAGTTGATGCCTTGCAGTGACGTTAGTTGTCAAAACAGCTGTTTATATAACCTTTCTACAATTCTTTCCCTAAATTGTGAATTTAAACCTTAATGTCTCCTAAAATCTGTTGAGAGGCACAGACAATAACTGAAATAATGGAAATGCATTGAGAAGCTGCTGAAACTATTTTCTTTGTTTTCTTACCGACAGACGTTTGGAGCGATTGAGGGAACCGAGCCCATTGGCTTCCCTGTTGGAGGAAGTGGCCAGAATGCTGATGTAAGTAACTTCAATCAGATTGTGTTTGATCCATCCATGGTTTTGTTGTTAATAAACTGTAACAAAGCGAGTCCATTGAGGATTTGCTTTATTGTGATTGTTGCCCACCTGAAAGAATTGTTTTTTTCCTGTAATATTTTATAGACTCTTAATCTATTTATAATTGTTGTTGTAGCTGGAGAGCACAGTCATGCCTTATTTGTCAGTGCTTTCAGAGTTCAGGGAAGATGTCAGAAAAATTGCAAGAGAAAAGAAAGGTAAATGGCTCTGTGTATTTTTTTAAATTATTTTTGGTTTAATATATTACAAAGATCTGAAACCGTGGGTAGTTTTTAGGTTCTAGCTTGTTTTTTAAAATTATTTATGACTGTGATGTATATTATTATTTATGCATGTGTCTTTTATAATGTGCTTCTTTCTGAAGTACGGTACTGTTGAACTACCTCCAACATCCGTGTGAATACAATACAGGTTGTGATAGGAACTGATAGGAAACTTGTGTTTGTGTTGCAGTGACAGAATTGCTGCAGCTCTGTGATGTATTGCGTGATGACATTTTACCTGAGCTTGGTGTCCGACTGGAGGACCGTGATGGTAAAGAAACAGACCAGAGCTGTCACAATGTTAAAGGTTTATTCAGGTGTTTTTTTTTTAAGTGACATGCTTGTTTTAATCTTTATTTTTCAAGGACTTCCCACAGGGGTGAAGCTGGTGGACAAAGAGACACTTATGAAGGAAAAGGAAGAGAAGAGAAAGGTACAAGAATTCACAAGAAAAGATCATATGACATTTATGATGGATTGGCTTAAGGTTATATAATGGGTTTATCTAATTAATTAAGTGTATTATGTATTTTAAGACATATATGCAAAAAGACAGCGTATTAAACCTGATTAGGGCATTTTGTAATTTGTCAGCTGTAAGGTAATATGTTTCTTTCTGTCAATGGAAAACGTTCCTTGGTGCCTCAGGCATAACAAAAGAAATGTTTCAGATGCAAAGCTGGTCATTAAAAATGTATTTTAGCCTTTTAACTTGTCAGTATAATATGCTCTTCAGAATAAAATGCAGGGACTCAAGTTACACTGGTTAATTGTTGGACCATCTTTCAATTATTGCCTTCTCCTCACACAACTGGCTCTACACACATTCTGCAGATCAGTCATGGGTCACCCAGCTATGAGAAGCAGTAAATAGTGTTTTATAAATGCTCTGAGGCACCATACAATTCATTCATATTTAAAAATGTCAATATTTGATGTTGTTGAAGGTTGTCGAAGCAGTTGAGAGTAACACATCTGTAATTTGTGTCAGTACACCTGTAAGGAGTTTTCTATTATAAAACTACTTAAAACAATTAAGAGTAAAACAGAGCAAGTCATGTTTTACTCAACTTAAATTGTTATATTAAAACGTTAATGATTGTAATGTATATCTTTTAAAAACCAAATGTGTGCATTTTTCTTTCATTATCATATGTTTCAAGATGGAAGAGGAAAAGAAAAAGAAGAAAGAGGAGGCAGCCAGGAAAAAACAAGAACAAGAGGTGAAGAGCAGTAACACAAACTCCTCTGAGGATGTATTCACCCTAGTGCTTCAGTGTATTAATGACTGTTTTTTTTATTTGTGTTTAATAGATGGCAAAGCTTGCAAAAATGAGGGTGAAACCCAGTGAAATGTTTCGCTCAGAAACTGACAAGTACTCCAGCTTTGATGAAACGGTAATTCAAACTTTTTATTAGTCTTCTTTGTCATAAGATACTCTTGCGTGTTCACGCTACTGTATGTCTGGATCTATTTCATCTGGATCTATTGTGAACATTACACAATAATGAAGTTTATAAATGTTTCATTATTCGGTGACATCTATAGAAAGGCTAATGGTATGTCTGCTGTTCTTTACACATTCAGGGCTTCCCAACACATGATGCTGAAGGGAAAGAGCTCAGTAAGGGATTGACCAAAAAGCTTCGCAAGCTTTACGAGGCTCAAGAAAAGCTGTATAACGAATACCTCCAGTCAACCCAGAACGGGAGCTGAAAACATGTCTGATGTAACCTGTGATCCGCCCATTGTGTCTGTTGTGAACTTGTATTCTGTGTTTGGTAAAGAAAACGCAGCAAGACTTTAGGACCTCATCTACAAATTTGCCACTAAACCTTTGCAAAGTTTGCTTCCTTCCGTTCATGATTGGAAGGTTGTCATATTCCGGACGCTTTGCAACTGTGGCTTTACAGATATTTTATAACTCTTATTATAAGGATATATACTTAATGTATGTGTGCTTTTACACACATGGAACAAAGATGTAAGGGTATCATTACTTTCTAAATTGGGTTTGATGGTTTGTAAGAAATATTGTGAAATATTTCGCTTGTCAATTCAGAATCGGTTCAAACATTTAATGTTTCAATATTGATTTCAGTGATTTCAGTATTCATTGCCTTTAGGGAAATCTGGGTGTTGGAGTAAGCATCTCTAAAAAATGTTTGTTAATCAGATGATGATGAATCTGTTTCCTTTAGAATCATAATTTGTAAGATTATACAGGAATGAAGGGATTTGCAATGAAGGGTTTTGCAATTTCACCACAAATGGAAAAGAGGCACACATAGGAGAACCAGTCATTATTATTATAAGAATATTCTTTATAAAAACATGATAAAAAAATAAAAGCATTCTGAGTAATGCATGATGCTTGTTTTTAATAACTTGGATTTCCATGACTATTACGGAGAGTAAATTTAAGAGTGATGTCTAGCGACTGAATTGTAGAATAAAAAAGGGAAAGGTAATATTCATAATAAATGTTGTTCCCTCTGTCATAATATTCATAATTATGAATAATATTCATCATTTTTAGACTGTCAGGTTCTGCTGAGACACTATTTTAAATTTCTAAATTTCATGTTTACGTGTCGCGTATGTGGGAATCCAGTCCAAGCATTTAAGTAGGGCTCCTATTATTTGTACAGGTTTGTTTATATAGCTGTAGTCCAGTATGCACACAAACTTGTGTACATGGCATTGTTATGCCACGATATTCTTTGAAGTACTTGGGGCTCCTTGGTACTGCCGTTGTATTGTTGGTACGCCGAGACTGCGGACATACATTTCCATCACATAGCTCCTCATATATCTCCAAACACTAGGAAAATGTAAGATGTCTGCGCTTTAAACGCACTTTTGATGCCCTTAAAACGGTGTCTGGATAGGCAGCTCAGTAGATGTGGAGACAGAGCCGGTGAACAGTGGGCTGTGATCTGGGGTTGAGATTTCACCGGCCAATGCGATTCAGCTTTACCGCTGAGTCCATCATCTGAACGAGACCCGCTGATCCAGGTAAGAACAGCAGCCTCTTTAAATACAACATTTACATAAATGAATGCATTTTAATTTAAAATACCTTAAACATCATACCCCCCAGTTTATTCAACGGATTATAATGTAGCTGTTGTAAATATCTCGTAATATACTCCGTGCCATCTTTGTTTTGATGAGTGACTATTATGAACTGTTACAGTGATTCAACAATGACCCAGACTAGGACGGGCGTAGTCAAAGCTCAGAGCCTGACCTATCTGAACGTGTTTTTGTGTGTGTAGCGGTGCGTTAGCCTGCTAGCGGTGGCATTTACACACGCCCCTGTCTCCAGTTTAACTTCACGTCTGGAGATCTCTTACAGAAGGTGAGTTGCTGATATGGACCCTTCATCACCGGTGGTCAACGCTTAATGGTTGTTTTTGTGACCGTGGAAATGATGTGAGTTGGTCTATGATATAGCTAGTTTAGCCTGTTAGCTGCTAGTGTGTATTACTCTGATGGGCGTTAACAGTAACACATCTGCATGTACCTTTGCTCTTTAAAGAGCAAAACAACTACAGATTAGTTGCTACCTTCTAAACATAGACTCATATATATGTGTGTGTGTGTGTGTGTGTGTGTGTGTGAGTGTGTGTGTGTGTGTGTATATGTATAAATGTATATGCCATTTTGTTTGTTTATTCCTTTAAACACCAAAGTCTCACTTTCATTGTAGTAATAGTCACTGTTGTAGTAATTTAAATAGTTTCACTTTTAATGTCTAATCTTACAACCTTTCTCCATTTAAACGCTACAGTTCATTTACAAACAACACTGCAATCATTAAAGTGAAATAAGATTAAAGTGAGGATCACTACAGAAATGTAGTATGTTGCACAGTACAAATATATTATGTTTACAATATATGTTATGCCTTCACAATTATTACATCAATATCCACTAATTAAAAAGACAAATTATTGACAAATAATTGTTTTATTTATTTTCTTTTACCAAAAGTCAAGAACATTTCTGTTGTGTAAGCCTGTAATGTTTGTTTTTCACAGAATATTTGGGTTGTGGTATCAAGATGGATGGAGACAATGAAGCCAAAGGTACAGAAACAATAATGCCTCATAATTGCCTTCAATAACAACCTTACGTTGTTTAGATGGAACATTCTTTGTGTTAGTGTTTGAAATGCTGACACATTTATGAGTTGGCAGAGAAATCATTTTATTTTTAGTTGTTAGACTATCTTGTACAATGTGTTGTTTGAGGTGCTACTCTCACAAAAGCTAGTGTTATGTTTCAGTGTAAAAGTTTAATGAAGCTTCAGCACATCACTGCCAAAGATTTAATGGAGAAATCTGTTAGATATTTGCGCAGTCCTGCTGAGAGCAGTATTGAATTTAAAATCACAAAAATTGAAACGGTAGTTGGTACACCTGATTTTGTGCTTTTTTTAAAAAAAACTAACAACTCGTTGAAAAGGAATGTGTAGTGTGTGAAGATGTCTGTACGTGAGTTTATACAGTTGATACTGATCCAGTTGTTGGTGGTCTTCTGTTGTTCCCTCTGTTGTGTGCTCACCTGTTGTGTGTTGTGCTTGCTAATGGAATTTTCAGGTAAGCTGAGTGACCAGGCAATGCAGAACCCACAGGCACTGGTGGCTCTCCAGGAAAAAATAGACAGTGTCTCACATAGTGCTTCCATCATGGAGAGGTAATCATGATGAAAACTACGACAAAATTACTAATTAAATCCTGTTCAACATTAATAACAGGCATTTATTCAACATTTTGTGCCTGGTCACAGCATTGTTACGTATATTCTTTTTTTTTTTAAAGTATTTCCTGGCTGGATATGTCTCATATTTCCTGCCTACAAACAGCACATTTCCTTTTAATTGTTATTAATGTTAATTTTAGAGACAGATACAACACTGCCAGTAAAGAATAACTGAAGAAAATGCTCTCTAGAATAAAAAAATATGCTTGTCTACCTGCAACCTTAATCTGTGTTTGTGTTTTGAGATACAGTGTATGAAACTGTTTGAAGAAGAAAGTTGTTATGTTTAACCACTTAATAACCTTTCAATAACTGCAACTATAACCCAATAATAACTGTAGCCATCATAGCAGTCATCATTAGTCATCAGCCTCATCAGAACATCTATTGGAAAAGTACTGGGTAGAAAATCAGCTGTATCTTTTTACAGTACAGCTCAATTACCAAGTGGTCCAATTTTGCTAAACCAGAATCCTGCCTCAGAAACCATATCATAACCTCTTGTAATGTTCTCAAGAAACACATGATCGCTTCAGCTTCAGCTCTGACTTGGATTATCAGAGCTGAAGCGTACTTCACAATGTGACTTGTAAAGGGATATTGTGTCTCACACTCTTACTTTAAACCCATCTGTGCACGGACCTGCACCAGTCCAGATGTAGACACCCATCTGCTCACAATGCCTCTCTTCTCTGTTCCCCCAATCTCCTTCTGTGCAGTTTACCCAAGTCTGTAAAAAGAAGAGTCAATGCCTTAAAGAATCTTCAGGTTAGCAGCACTCACATTGAAGCCAAATTTTACAAGGAGGTGCATGAGCTGGAGAGAAAGTATGCTGCTCTTTACCAGCCGTTATTTGACAAAGTAAGTTTTTGCTTTATTCTATTATATATTATATAACAAGAGTCATACGGTTCACTGTCAACCTTATTGTGTGCATCTAGAGAAGAGATATTATTTCTGGAACAGTAGAACCCACTGATGAAGAGTGTGAATGGCAGAGTGACCACGAGGTTGAAGAAACATTAGCAGTGAGTTTTATCTGTCTACCAGCATTGTAATGAGAGCAGATGTAAAGAGCTTCGGCTATTAAAACGTAATTCTAATCCAATCGTCGTCTTTCAGGAAGATCTGAAGAAGAAAGCTGCTATAGAGGAGAAAACAGAGGATTCTAATGAGGAAAATCCCACTGGAATTCCAGAGTTCTGGCTCACAATATTCCGAAGTGTGGACATGTTGAGTGATATGCTGCAGGTGAACCAGCCAAACATTAGATATTCATGACAGACCTTCTACTTTGTTGAATTCTATATTGTTTTCTGAGTAATGATTATTTCATGTGTGCTCGTGTTCTGTAACCTTGGAGGATAATATATGACTCATAATGTGAATATAAAAACGGTTTCATATATTTATTTATGCTATGAATAAGGTTTTATTAAAATGACATGGTTGTGTAAAGGTGTTTAAAAACATTATGTTGTGTGTAATGCTTTCTGTCTCAACAGGATCATGATGAACCAATACTTAAACATCTACAAGATATTAAAGTAATTTTTTCTGGACCCGATCAGCCCATGGTAAGGACATCATGTTAAGGGTTTGTGTTATTGTCAGTAAAAAACCCGTGACGGTAATAGGATCTGGATAGATTTAAAATACTGTTGCCTGACTTGTAAGATCTGAATGAATTTAAACCTTTGTTACATGATATAAAAATCTGACTAGAGTGTTATTCCAACCTAGTGTAAGATTTCAATAGATGAAAATGTCTGTTACATGTTATTTATCTTTATAAATATATATAGATATCTTTATAGATTTGAACCTGTTTTTTTACAGAATTTTACATTAGAGTTTCATTTTGAACCCAATGAATACTTCACCAACACAGTCCTCACTAAACTCTATAAGATGAAATCTGAACCAGATGCCGATGATCCGTTTTCATTTGAGGGACCAGAAATCATTGACTGTGAGGGGTGAGCAGTCATTCATCTTAAACAGTATCTGCTCAGCTCCTCAGCAGCTTTGCAGTGTAGCTTCAGGTTCCCACAACAGATCGTCATCTTTCATTTTCTCCCATTGGCAGGTGTGAAATTGATTGGCACAAAGGCAAAGATGTGACAGTGAAAACAATCAAGAAGAAACAGAAACACAAAGGCAGGGGGACAGCGAGGGTTGTCACCAAACAAGTACCCAATGACTCCTTTTTCAACTTTTTTAATCCTATTAAAGGTAAGCAAAATCTTAATTTAATCATAGAACTGCTTCACGCCACTATAGTTTTTTACCCTGAGACAGAGTTGAACAGTCATAAGTATCAGTTGTTCTCATGGTCTGCTCAACATTTGTGACCATCTGGCAAATGAGTCGGATGTTGCAACGTTCCATTTTAAGATATGATCCAATAATGTAAAAAACAATGAAAATTTCTATTTATTCTTTTTTTGCCTAATTTCAAAGAACAGACATTCAAAAATAATCTCCCAAAGTTTTGTAGTCCAGATCATTGAGTAAAGGTATTAAAATGACTATTGTAGTTGACTTGAAACTCTTCAGTTGTACTAAATTCACACCCACGCTGTGTTGGGTTATGCCCCTTTAAGAATGTGCTGCGTTAGAGCGTATTTAATTCTGAATCATTCAAGAAGAACAGCACAAGATTTAATGTTAAGGCTCTAAACAATCAAGTAACACCCAAATTGCTTTACATTCTTGATTGTTTTCTGATACCAGCACGGTGAGCATATTTTAATCTTGTTTACAAGTCATTTGAAGTTCATGTTAAGGTTTATGGAGATATGTGTTGCAGTGGTATTTTAAAATGTTTCAGATAAATACTTTAAAATAATTTGAGTTTTAGCCTGGTTTAATATCATTTATATGTATACAAATGTCTTTGATAAAATTTAGCAATTTAAATGGAATGGATTTTTAAATATCAACAAAAAACAGGCAAACATGGTTTTCTCAGGTTTTCAGTTTGAAAAAGAGGACAGACGACCATAATTCAAATGGGTATATCTTTGGGTATGGCTTTGAGTAGGATATTATTTAAAGCATAAATTAAGCATCTCCTCTTTCGGTTGGTACCAAAATCTAAATTTTGAAATTCGGCAACATCCGACTTTTGATAAATTAGGTCACATTTTATAAATAATAGTTGCACAGTTAGGTCATTGGTAGCCTATTTAAGCCCTTTTAAATTGTGTTGTTGATGGTAAACTGTACACACACTGTTCCCAACACATAGTCTTTTAGATGTTTTCACACAGCATCTATAATCCTTTGCAAGCTAATAAGTGTTTTTTATTTTAAGTTTCACCACCTGTTCAGTTCCCATAGTGCAGTTCTGTCCTTTAGATGTTTTCACACTGCATCTAAAATCTTTTGCAAACTAATTAAATAAGTATTTTTTTCCTGTTTAGTTTCACCAGACAAAGAGTTGGTGAGTGTGTTTTCTTTTTGGATTAAGCTTAACTGCAGTTTAAACTATTCACTAGGTTTTCAGTTTACAATAAGACATGTTTAACAATTAAACATAATACAGTGTAAATCATGACAACCTATTTATTCTAGTATATTAGATAAACTGCTTGCCTTATCTAAAGCATAGATAAAACAGCCGTATGATAGATATAAGTGGTTTGTTTAATTGTAAATGATGATGCTGATTGTATTGATGTGTGTGTGGTAACAGGATGAGGATTCAGAGTACACCCTAGCAACAGATTTTGAAATCGGTCATTTCTTCAGGGAAAGAATCGTGCCGAGAGCAGTTTTGTATTTTACAGGAGAAGCTCTGGAGGATGATGACAGTGTATGTATTTGCACCAGCTACTTCCTGTCTTGTGGTTCAGCAGATACGCAGTGTGAATTCATTTGTATATTTACATCTGTTTTAATGCCTGACAGTTTGAGGAGGAGGAGCTGGATGAGGGTGAAGAGGAGGTGAGGTCACAGTGGATGTATGATCAGTGATGAACATTCAGTGTCTGTAGAACTTAACAACTATAGCAATCAGGTTTTACTGTATGTGGTATAGTGTTTCTGTTGGTGAGATAATTGCGTGTTTTGGGTGCTTCAGGACCTAGATGAGGAGGATGAGGATGACGAGGAGGAGGGGAAGTCGGAGTCTAAGGTCAGTTTGCATATAGATATCATCTTTATCTGCATTAGTTGAACAAAATGATTATTGTGTCTGTATAAGCATAACTGTCCAGCATTTCTCAGTCTCTGTGTCTGTCTTTATTTTCTTGGATGAATGTTAATGGGCTATTTGCATGTGTGATGATTAATGATGATTGTGGTTGTTCTCTACCCTAGTTTCAAGCATAAGTCATTCTCACCTCATACATTTCTAGGTAAGAAAGAAATGTGATGAGTCCATTTCAGACTGTCACTGTCATTTCCACACCCCCAGTGTCATATCATGTCCTCATTCCTCTCCTAACATCTGCTATTCCATGTCCACAGCAACCCTGTAACATTTAAACCACCCAAAACCATTGTTTTAATATCATTACAGCCTTGTCTAAAATCTCAGTACACGACTGCAAAAGACGCAGGTAATCTATGGAACCGTATGACTCTTTTGGTAACCTATCTGTAGCACTTTATTTTATTTTTCTGTTACACATTTATGTACTTCTTTGGACCTGTAATTACTAGGTCCAAACCCTGAACCCAACACTAAACTTGACCCTGACACTTACCCAAGTATATGTAGTTATCTGTAATTTGTTGGGTTCATACACTGTTAGTATACCGTAAGTGCATGTACTGTTAAATAAAGTGCAACTGAATTACCTGAAGATCTAAACATCTCTTACATGTGTAGGAAAGTATCTTGACCACTATGTTGGAGAATTTAGGACAAGGTGCTTACACCCCCTTTGCTTATTCATCCATTTTGTGTTAATCCTTCCCATAATCCTACTTGAACGCAGGTCACTGAGAATTTAGTGGGTCCAGTATTTTTCAGCAATTATGTGCTATATCTATTTCAGCGCATGACATGTTGCATATCCACTTTCATTTAGGGTGATATATCTGTACGCAGGCCTTGGAGGTCTAAATCTGACACTTGACCATGACCTTGCAGACATTCAATATTAGGATTTCTTATCTTATATTAAATGGGTCATGGACTGAAAGTAACTTATTCAATAAACCAAACTTTTACCTTAAAAGATAAAGGAAACCTGATTTATCACGGTCTGGCTCCTCTATGCATAACACACTTTGAAAGTGTCATGTTTTTACTCTGTGGATCAGGCTATGGTGAAATGCACTCTCTCTTCATTTAGTGGTATATCAGCAGTACAAAAGCAATGCAGAAATACCATTAAATAATTTACTTTGGATATCCATCTTGCTTTTACCTTAATTAATAGCTATAATGTTGATCCTGCAAATGCTACAGAGTAGTTCAGTGTAAATGTACTTTTATTAGCTAGCTGCTTTTGATGCAGATGTATGTCCCTGGTTAACCTTTCCTTTTCCTCTTGTACTGCTTGTGCCTTTGGTTATTTTTTACCTAATAAGAGTTTCTCTCCCCATGCCTCTGTTTCATCATTTTTTTTCAGAGTGGGGATCCTCAGCCTGCAGAGTGCAAACAACAGTAGTTGGACTGCTCACTCCTGCCACTGTTAATCTCCATCAGCTCGCCTAGAATCAGCTGTAGTGCTGTGCATAGTTTCTGCAGAGCACACCGTTCTCACCACACAACCATGATGATGCAGTACATTGGAATGAAACCAAGTTTTTTCTTTAAATACTGCTTGCTTCAAAACTCAACTGCTGTAGTACAACACCACTATAAATAAATTGGGCAATTCCACTCTAAGTTCAGCCTCTGAATGTAGATATATAAATAAAAGTGAAACAAAACTATTTTTTAACTTCTTGTTTGGGCCTGTACATTGGGATATAGACATGCTGACTTTTTGGATATACCAATGTGCTACTGCACAACCCAGAAAAAGCTCCTTACATATGTATTTTTTTTCCTTACATATATGTTTTTTTTACATTTAATGTTGCTCTTTTGTTTTACTTGCAAACATGATTTCTTTAATAACATTTGAGTAGGTCCATTTTTGAAACCCTGAATTTAAATGAATCTGATCGTATGCTGATCTTTTGTGCATACCTAATTTTTGTCAATGTTGTTTGCATTTTACAGTTGGTTTCTCTTCTAACATGCATGACCATTTATGACAGCATATCCAGGTACGAACAGCATGTTTATGTACTTATTTATTTGAGGAGGTGTGTGGACAGTTACTAGCTAGCTAGCCAGCCAACAAATGTATCAATGATATTCTGTAGGTATTGGGTAACTCCTACTTAAACATCTTGATTAATCATATCAGGCTTTTTTTTACAATGCAGAGGTCAGTGTTCCTGCATTTGTTTGACATTTTAACTTCATTTGACTTGCCTCTGGAAGATCAGAATAAATCTCTGAAAATAAATCTCTACACTCCATATTTTAAAATGCTAACTACATGTATGCTTAATCAAATAGTCACATTTTATTTATGTATATATGTAATAACGTCTTTAATGCTGGAACTGTTCAGTTTAAAAATTGAAAACAGGGCAACAGTCCACTGCCATTAGTCACTGAATTCTGAGTGAACTGCATATAATTATGTTTTGAAAATGTGACACATTTAATGTGATCACATCCCCGGGGTGTTTTTTTTTCTGAGATCCATCATCACATCCCAAAGTTGACTGAACTTAATTTGTGACGCGATCTCACAGGTTACTCAGGGTTTTTTATGCCAAGATGACAGTGTGTGAGTATCCAGCATTTTAAAACTGTTGATAAAAAATCTTAACCTGATTGATGTTCTTTATCTTTTGTCTTGAATAAGGAAGTCTAGTTTTATCTAACCTTGAGTTATTTATATGTTTTCTTTTCCATCTTTCTATTATTGTTTTAAACAGCGTCTTGGTTTTGTGCTTCTTGTTGAATCCCTAAGAGGAAATGTTTTGCTGATGTTTGTACTGTACCCAGTTGCTTATAACCCCTTTTAGCATTTCTAAAATGCTTTTGCTGTACTGCCCAAGCACTTACTGAAAAAACTAAATTAAACCTGTTTATTGCCAAAGAGAGTGAACTGATTCCCTCACAACAACCATTAGCAGTATTTAAACTCTTTAATTCAAATTAATTTGACATATTAATGCTAATGATGTTTAAAAAACAGTTTGTACTATAAGGTGTGTGTTATAAGCATAATGATATAAAAGTTAGAAAGCCGTATTTTGGGATTTGTTTTCTTTAGTCCACTTACGCTCTCTGTGAATGAAGATGCTACATTAGAATTGCAAAATGGGACAACAGGTCACTTGAAACAAGACATGTCACAGGAATAAGGTTGAATATTGTATCTAAACTGTGCAAATTTAATTGTTCTAAACTTACCAGTTGGAAGAAAATAGGCACTGTGTCAGTTTATGGTGCTAAATTTTACAGCATTTTGCTATTATTCTTAAATGCAGTTAAGCATAGTTTGTTAAAAATAGACTTGCAGCAACTAATTGTTTACTTTCTGGGACTGTTTATTCAGGTTATGTATAATATTTTTATACACTGTAACACTATTACCAAATTACTTCAATATACTAAGGATTTGATCTGACTGTACGGTATTATACGGTATTACCTGTAGGGGGCTCCTGTTTCTGCTTCTTTTACTGCATATTTTTACAGGTCAGTCTGTGTTTATCTCTGTTATTCTTTATTATAAAGGCAAGGAGAAACTCTCTTACCCGGTCTAACGTTAGCATAAAAACTGTCATTTAGTTTAATAGGCACTTTGTGAATGTGAGTCATATGATATTGGATTTATAATAAAAAATGGTTAGCAGTGACATTCAGATTCAATACAGGCAAACATCTAAAACATGAATAACAAAGATCATATTTTAAGACCAAAGGCCTAACAGAGTAACAGAGTTTTAACTAACAGAGTTTAAAACATGAATAACAGAGATCATATTTTAAGCCCAAAGGCCTAACAGATTTTTAACTAACAAAGTCTTAAAACATGAATAACAGAGATCATATTTTAAGCCCAAAGGCCTAACAGATTTTTAACTAACAAAGTTTTAAAACATGAATGACAAAGATCGTATTTTAAGACTTAAGGCCTAACGGAGTAACAGCGTTTTAACTAACAGCATTTTAACCTCTTCTCATTTGAACTTTCTGTTTTCTTTGCTGAACTATCACCCTCTGGTTTTGACTGCTTTAGCGACAACATTTTGTAGAACTGTGATCTTCCTGAAAGACTTAAAAAATAAACCTCTGCTCAATGCTCCTCAATGCCAATGCTCAACTTCTCTTGTCTATTATAGTAAAGCTCTCTCCTTGTGGAAGATTATATCTTGTATTCAGCCTATTGTATATTCTACATTCATCGTAAATTCTTTATACAGCAAACTTTCTTAACCTTTCTGTCTATCTCATCCCTTTCTCCTCACCAATTTCCTCCTGCTCATGTCCTTCCATTCTTTAATTTTCTCATCCTCCTCTATTCACTAACTCTCTGTCTCCCTGTAACTCTGGCCTTCTCCTTATACCGGGTCATGAATATTCATTAAGTTAAGTCTGACTAAACTCTTTGCAGTTCTCGCTAGGAACACTTATAATGACATTCAGTAGAGCCCTAACGTACATAAGTGTATGCTGGGAAAGGGCTCCCCTCCTGCTGGCTAACAACGCTTCTATTGATGGAACATTCAACATGCTGGTCAGCCATACTGGACGTATCCCACCTGTCTCCAGTATGCAACCATTTACTTAATCAAATAGCATCTGCATATAAAATATTTTAAACAACAACAATTACCCAACTGGTCCCAAAATGTTCTTAGTGGATATTTAAAACCAGTTCCTATGTCCTATAGTCAGTTTTTAAGTTACAATTTTTAGTGTTTTGCTTAAAAGGTTTGTTTTGGCCTTCTGGTTCAATATTTAGTTATATAATAGAAAGCCATTCATATATGTTTAAATGTCTAAATGTCCCAGTGTGTCTTACAAAACATGTTTAGGTGATATAGATTTATCCGAGTGTGTGGGTGTTGATTGACAGGCATCAAAGAGGTGGAAGTCCCTGTGAGGCCAGATCTTCACTGAGCTGTGTGTTGTTAATGGGAAGGGCAAGACACAGCCAGGTTTAGTGTCTAATGAGCGGTTTCCCTTGAGGAGGACACTGAACTGCTCCTATCTGCCTGTTATCAGCCACTCCCACTCTATTGTCCACATGTCTCTTTCTCCTTAAGCTCACTGCACTCACTTTCCCGCTATCTTAGTCTCACTTTTCCTTTAGTGAGACACTTTACACAAGGTTAAGAGATTGTCTAGGCCAATGTGATCAGAAAGTGTAGTTGTGAAAAAAAACTGTTTAAATAATTCCCTCATTCTCAAGAACTCATGCACATGGGTAGCACACCAAGCTAATTCTACATTGTAGATATGCAGTGCAGATATGTATCAATGAGTCCTTAATGTGCTTAAATGTTTTTTTGCTTTAATTGTAGTATTTGCAGAGTAGCTTCTTACTCTGCTGTTGTGCTTACCTGTTTAAAACCAGACAAAAGCAAATGCATTTGTTTATGGGTTCTTCAAAAGTGTTTTTACATACTTTAGGTGTCCCTCAACTTCTGCTCAAGGAAATGTTTGGCGAAATAATAACAAGCAATCGTTTGTTCCCAGGAAAAAAGGAGGGCGACTGAAAAGTTGGAGATCATTCAAGCAAACAACAGGAGTGCTTCAGTCATATTTGTAGCAACAACAATAGTTCAGTCTAAAACTCTAAGAAAAGTCTAAGAAAAGAAGCGAAGGCCATTGTGCTGAGATTTCCGTAGATTTTAGGCTACTGACTGTGTATGGTAAACATTTCTCCCTATTCTTACAGTAGTAGCATACATACCTCTCTTCTCCCTCTCTGGGCCTCATGCCAGCGTATCCAAGTGGTACTGAACCACCAATTGTACCACTGAGCTTTTTGTCCTATGCCTATGTGCCACTCCTGAGTCTCAGTAACCATGGTGACATGCCCACTGTGCCAAGCATAAATTTGGTGTTCATACAATGGCAGAGGAATGGGGTAGTAACTGGGCAGGGCAGTTATTTACAACACCACCATGTATGGGGATTGGCTCTGCTGGGTCACTGAAGAATATGTTGGGTCACTTTGTCTTGCCTGAGAAATTAAACAGGAGGTACTTTGGTTTTTTTCTATGGCATAAAATTAAAACAGTTAAAAATTATAGCTTATGAAACTTTGACTGAAAAGGCCATCGGGCCAAAGCTAAATTATCAACAACACTATTTATATCCTCATTGTTGTGCAATGTTCACCGAAGCTGTGGCATTACTGTTGGCTCAGAACTGTCTATAATATCAGAGTCTATACCGCTTGATACAAAACCATTCCTTCTCAGCTTTTTGGTCATTGACTTAGTAACAAAGTAACTGTAAGATGCCTTGACCTTGTTCACTGACATGTATGCCTTCCCTTACACTATACATCTAAAGTTCCTCCCATTTGTTCAGTCTGTTGAAGTTCCATCATATAATAAACAGATTCAAATCAACCTCATGGCACTTCCTGCAGAGGCCTCTTTTATCTTGCTTTCTTTTACATCTCTTAGATATTAGATCAGACCTGTATTACAGTTCTACATAGGTTACATCAGCACAGTTTTTGTGACACTCTTTATCATCCCAGGCAGTTTGTCACCCTGCAATGAGCTTTATCGCCCTAAATATTCATGCACAAACAACATATTTGTGTTTTTTTTTTTTTCTTTGTCTGTAAAGCATGTTTACTATCTTTTATTTGTGTGGCCCACCCTGTAAACAACAAGTACATATCTTTATCCATACGCACAGCCACTAAATTATGCCATGACAACAGTGTCTTTGATGTGCGCAATCTACGGACATGAGAGCATAGACAGGTAGGGGATATTTACTGAGTGAGCTCTCTCTACCAGAAGGAGCAGTGCTGTTTGGAGAGAAACCAGCTGCAGGAGGGACATCCCCATTTTTGATCTGTTTCTGTCCTTCTAGGGTTTGGATAGGGTTACCCCCAGGAACCCCATCAGGGTGGCTTGCAGTTAGAAGAGAGGAAGTATCTCAGCCCATTCTGAACATGATTTGCCTTAGGCAAAGTCTACATACACACACTATGAAATATTCCATGAAGCAGATTTCCATGGGTAATGAATAAATGTTTGCATAATAATCTCCCATGGCTTCAGAAGACTTTTTAATCTGTCCAGTAAACATGTGATGCTGGGACCTCTTCTCAAGATGTTGTCATCTGGTGTAAATGATTTCGTTGAATCATCACATAATTTACACCTGATATATTTAATGTTTGTTAAATGTTTTTACTTTGTGAAGTGTTTGGATTGTTTGTTGATCTGTCAAGCACTCAAGGCTTATAGTGTATTAAATGTCTTCTAAATTAAATGTTCTCTTGACTTTTAAAGATCATCATTCAAACAACACAATGATAGCATTTAACTTTTAGATATATCTAAACATGGTTTATGGATAATGATCTTTAAAACTTCTACAAATCTTTTAAAATCTTTAAATCTTTAATCTTTTTATGTAAATATACTGAGAGGAAGAAAACATTTAATGGTTACTTTATAGAACGCCCTTAAAATGATTTTGATTGGTGTAATCCAATGTAGTCCGGTTAATTCAGTTATATTCTTTTCATATGATGTAATTCCATATAGACCACATTTTAGTGTAGTATACCAAATGTATTAAAATGAATAAATTAGTGAATAATTGTAGATATAGTGAATAAAGAGAATAAATGTTATGGTACAGAGTAAACATTGTAGAGGAATTCACACAATTGGCACAGTCTGCACAAAATGTCTATTAGTCAATAAAGAGTGTGTACAGTAGATGCACTATATTAGACATAGTGCAGATGAGTCTTATACCTTCTGTCTCCTGTGAGTCTACACTGTTAAGCTGACCTCAGCTGGCTCGGCAGTATAGGTGTCCTGTGCCCATGGCTGCCAGTGTCCAGGCGATGTGGGATTCTGAGTCTGTAGGAGCACATGACACTGATGCACATGTGATCTCTCGCCCCCTCAGACACCAGGAGAGGGAGGATTCTCTCAGCCCCTTTGAAGGTCATGGCACAGAGGGTCCTGCAACCCAGACATTGTGTGTATGTATGTGTGTGTGCAACTAAATCTCCTTGCATATCAATAAAGTTCATATTATTAACATCTTTCTCCCCTTACACTATTATAATTGCATAATCGATTTTATTATAGAATCCTATAGTTAAATATTTAAGTTCAAGATACGAATTCTATAGAAATATAAAAACATCGATTTGGGAATACATACTTACCGCGTGCAAGCGACATTTCAGCACATAATATTAAGGAAGCATGTCATTTCTAATTGCTACTAAACGACGATGAAGCTCTGATTTAGTCAATGGAGTGCAACATATGTTTAACATCGTTAAGTCGTGTGTTTGGCGCAGCGCGTTCGCAGGTTACAGGAAACTAACATGGAGCTGTGTAACATGGGAAGGGGGTGTGCGAGGATACTGGCAGCGTTTCATGCAGCTCCAGTGGACACCTAAAGCGGGACTCGCTGGTGTGTGTGTAAAGAGAGCTAACACACACTATCACACACTTAACATTTGGACACAACATGGCGATGAGGCGCCGAGAGACACGACGACTCTTCCCCGACTAATACAAGCACGTTATGTTTATAGGCAGGGGAAGCACGCTGCAGGGGTATCAGTGAAATTACGCGCAACTACTCAAATCAGAGGACATTTGATCCGAATTCCATTATATGCATGTAGCTATAGCGGTCATATAAAGCACCCTCTGCTTTACCCGCTGCTGGGAATCAAAAGCTGTACATGGCGGTGGAGAATATCTGGTTCTTCTGTCTACTTTCTCTGGGTTACTGTGGATTATCCGCGCAAGGTAATTGAAGCTAAAGATAACGTTTGCCTTTTCCCGTGCACTGTCTTTTAAGTTGCGTGTGTTTGGTGTAAATATGTATTTCTTTGTATCTGTCAGGACATGTGAGTGGAGAGTAATCTTGCACCTTGCTTGTTGCAGGGATCTATCGCCTTCACTTTTATACGGTTTTCCCGTTTTCATTTCTTCGGTATCGTTCACGCGCTTCGGGTGTCTCGTTTACGCTGAAGTGCAGGATTTATTTTGTCAAAACGGTTGCGGGTTTAACTTTTTGGTCACAATGAAACCAAACATAAACCTCACTTTTGCAAACAGTATTATGCGCTTAACCATAGAGTAGCAGGTTACTTAAAGTAATAACAATAAATAACCGTAATGGTAATAATATCAATAAACTGATAAAGAGGCACAGAAGCAAGGTAATGTTTGCTCAGAGGGGCGGATATGTAGTAGGGGGGCTTTAGTTTGGGAATGTAGGACAGGTTCGTAGCTTAAAGTAACCATCTGAAAAAAGAAATGTTGGACTTTAAAATAATAATAATCATATAAAAAGAGACAAATAGCCTATACAATGGCGTACTGTTTTCGCACTAACGTGTTACATTTTTGACGTGTATGTTTTACTCTGACATTTAAATGTAATGATTATTTGATTTAGGAGTTTAAAAAACTGTGTTTATTGTAGTACTGTACTGTCTGTATAGTATGTGTGCACGTTGCAACCAATTTATACGACCAACATAGTTTCATTTAAGTTTGTGTCATAGATTTTTGTTTTTCATTTAGATGGCGTGTAATGAAAGTGGACCTATCAAATGTGTTGATATAGCCTCTGAAAGGGTGAGCTGCTCATTGCAGTAGCCTAAGGGCGGAATCAGCGACTTTAATTCAGTCACAGGCGCTGAAGGAAAAAGGGGTGGGGAGTGGTCAGGGCGATTTATCCAGAGACTATACACCTTATTTACATAACAAAGAAGAGCAGCGAAACACATGGGCACCTTCTGGCATCCAGCAATGCCCTCGTTTCACCGTTGTCCGTTTGTGAAGAATAAATGGGACCACAGCGGTCAAAACACAGTCTCATCTTTCAGCTCCGTTAACGATTTTAGAGCCAGTGCCGTAGCAAGAACGATTATTTACAGTGGGGCGGGATTTGTAGTGATCAATTTCATCAAGAAGTATGAGACTGTGCAAAGATGTAGGATGCCTTTACCTTTACAATTTCAATTGCCGGTGCAATATTTTATGTATGTCTTTAATTTTTGAATTTTATTTTGGATATTTGTTTGTACAGATTTCTGAACATGGCAACAATCCCTACAGTTGTTGCCCTACAAAATTTCAGTTTCTCACTGATTTCCTATATATAGAGCTAGGTCATGATTTAATGTTAAGGTAACAATGTATAGATGAATCACCATATGCTATGCTCTGCTATGTTTTCTCTGTATTTTAGATAAGTGCTTGTGCCATGCAGATTTGCATGCTACACCTGCAAGGATCATGCACGGTTGGTTCATTAAATAACTATCTGTTCCTACTGTGAGCTACTGAGGTTTGTTCCCATGTCACAATATTTATGATGCATGCTCTGTCTTGGAGCTCTGCCTTGCTGTTAAGTCTCAGCTAAACACACCTAAAATAGCTAGTCTTTGGGGTTCACTTGAAAATTACAGGCAGGTGTGGAAGACTGTGTTTGCTATATTAAACCTGGCAGAAATGTAGATACTAGATGCATAGGGGCATCTAAGATAACAGAAGAGATCAGGGGCAGTGCTTTTGGAGGCTGTGATGTGGAGGAGTGTGGTATTTTGACAGGTGTCACTAAACGAGAGGCTGTAAGTAAATATATGACCTGGTGAAGGTAGAGGAGGGGAGGCACAAGGGTCAATGGTTCCATTGTCAGAAAGATTAGTAATTAACATTGATCTTTCCACAGACTTCAAAAACCATGAATGTAATATCCCTATTTTCACACTGTAAGTTGTAGCTCCTGTCCACTAAGATTTGTACCCATAAATTCACTGTAGAAAATGATAAGCCCCTCTTCTGAGAAGTGTGGGCTTCCCCGAGGCTGTGTGCCAGGTTTACAGAGAGGAAGAGGAATGTTGTTGTTTGAGTGAGTGTGTGTGTGTTATGGGAACTCGGAGTGGTAAGTGATGCTGGAGAATGTGGGTGATTTGGGGTGAACTCTCTCACTCTCTCAGATTCAGATTCCAAACAATCTTTATTGGCATGATTGCAGTACAGTCCAAAGTGGTAGTTGCTAAAATATGTATAGAAATCTTTTAGAAATATGAAATGTGGAAAAGCAAATCTGAATGGCTAAAACAATTTTGATATCAAATGTAACTGTAAATTGTACTGTTTGGGGTTATGGCTCCCTCTCTCTCCAGCGTTTTTAGGTCCATAAACAAAGCATTTGGCTTTTCCTTGTGAAAAATCATAAACAAATATGTGAACCGCAGTGAAAGGATGAGCAATGGTGTGGTGTTGTGTGTGCTGTAATGATGCACAGATAGCACTTCTCTACCTTAAAAGCACCACCTGATGTTTTGCTCCCCGCTGTCTTATCTGACATTCCACAGTTCTTCTACAAGTCTATATGCAGCCTTCAGCTTTTAGAAGTTCACCACCAAAGACAAGAAGGTCAGTTGAGGTCAGAGGTTGTGTTTGGTCCATGTGACATGGACTCATAGTGGGTTTTGTAGATACCAATATTTAAGGTAGAAAAATAGGCAGTTAACCAATTAATGGGCTGATGGCTTTGAAAATCAATAACATGATTGAAACCTTTCCACTCAATGTAAGAATGTAAGTGTTGAACATCGGCTCCAAATAACATACATAAAAACAGTAATAAATGAACACAGGAACTGGGAAAAAACTGTCAGCATTGATTTTGTTGCAGATAACCACTCTACTTTCTGTGGCAATTATCTGTTTAGTAACCATGGTGATTTCAATTAGGAACCCATTTGGAACAGCTAAACTTGTCAGATCCTAACTTAGAACTCAAGACAGAAGGTTTCTGTAATACAGCCTGTGGAATATGTTGTGTTTGGGGAGCTCCACCATGTGTTAATCAGATCGTAATCACCAGCTGAGCGGGACACAAGCTGTCTCACAGAGAGGAAAGGGTTAATCTTTTGTGCTCCATAGCATTTATTTCCAGCTTCATCACTAGATGTGCTGTGTAATCTTTCTGTAGTACTGCTGCAGCACTTCTGCCATTACCACCATTAAGCATTACTTCATGACCTCATTTTGCCTCTTCAATACAAAGTCTTAATATTGTTTAAATCCTCTAAAACTGATGACAGGATTCACAGTAATTATACAAACTGCAGACTGAAGAATATGCTACTGAAATCATTATAGTTATATATATATAAATATATATATATAGTGATATTCATTCTCACTTACATTCAGTTGGTCTGCTCTACTGTTGGGTGATAGTGATATGTAGGTCTTTAGTCTTAGAAAAAATGTAGAATGTTCATTTAGATTCTTTTATGTAAATCTTTGATTGAAAATTGAAAATTTACAAAAGTTTAATGAAGAGCAGGACACATAAAAGTTTAATGAAGGGCAGGACGAATAATATACCGCTCCCCCGTGTCTGACGGTTGTCGGTCCTGTTCTAAAATAATCAGCAGAAGTCAAATCAAATTTAGCATAGTATATATTTATCTAATTTGATCACATAATAAAGGTTTAATCGAAACCTTTTTAACTTTAAGTAATGAAGAAGTCCCCCTTTTTGATATCAGGTGAATGTTGGCTGGTTTTGGGCTTGCAATATGACATGGGAGGTGATGTGGTTTGTTTTGTTAATGTTTTTTTTTGCTTTGGGACTATGTGGTCATTTAAAAACCAATTCAAGCCTCCATGTAATTTGCGAAGTGTTTGCTGGTCAGTGGTGAGGTGAATCATTTTCAGTAGGAGGAAGTATTGCTCATACAAGGATGTTATTCATTATCCTACTTCCTGTCAGTCTTTACAAAGGTCTGCCGTGGGTTGTTGACCCTAGAAGAGGTTGACAGATCTCTTCGTTGATCTCTGTGATGTACCTATCGTTTTAACTACTGACAACTGAGTATATATGAGTTAATTTTAGATTATAAGTCACATATATGTTTTATTATATATTTAAATATATTCTTGTAATGAACTCTTGTCTTGTAATAAGTTCAATAAGAATCAGCAAAATAATGTATGAAGTAATGTAAATGAAGCCGATAGTTCTTAGTCCTCAGTGTTCTGTGTTGCAATGGCTATTTGAGTTCAACATTTGTACACATGGACTTCAGGGATACTGTGACCTGAATAACAGCTGTCAAAATCTATCAGTATGTGGCTCGACCAGAGATAGACCCTTAGAAAGGGTCAAAGGGAGATAGGGATGACAAGATGGACAAAAGGAAAGAATTAGTGCATGGAAGAACAAGCAGGTTTATTAGATACTTGGAGTAAATATTACCCATTTATCATCAAAAGTAGTTTATTGTTTATCTTATAAACAATTATAAGTTCTGTCATAGTAAAACACATGTGAGATAGTCTTTAACAGTATTCATTAATTAAGGCTGTGTACTAGTTAACGTTTTAATTTAGTGTGATTTATTAATTAACAAGACAAAAATTAATACAATTAGTCATGCCCCCTGACGTAAATTATGTAATAAGGTATTGTCCTATCATCTAAACAATTCAAGATTGAAGTGCAGCCTCAGCTGTGACTACAGGCAGTGTATCTTAGCAGACCACACATGCTGAGGGAAGTCAGTTCAGAGTGAGCAAGGTGCATTTACACTGGGCATGTTTTTGCATTTAAAGACAGCTGGATGAAACCAAAGGCATTATACAGCTGAAACAGATCCCTTGTACATGTAAAATTGAAGAAATTGAACTGCTAAATATGGCAGCTCCAGTCCCACTTGGAGAACCAATCACTTTTTGATAATGGCATTGCAATTTATGCAATTACAGTTTATGGAATTAAGTCCTCTTAATAATTACAAAAATAATTACAAAAACTAATCACCTGTTTGTTTACTTTAAAAAGTGCTTATACATAGTTGGACTGGTTAGAAAAAAAGTTTTTGCATGTTTTAAAAAAAACTCA